>JAANSK020161115.1:0-15081 GCA_011763485.2 Isoetes engelmannii
ATGAACTTGTAGGAAGGGTTTTGTTGAAATTTGAGCCATTGATTTTATATGAATTTTAAAGTGAACAGTGCAAATGCGCCATTTTTGTCCATCGCCTGGCAACTCTAGTGTTAATATTGAAATTAATATAACTTATGAACGCTTTCAAAAATCATTGTACTATAGCCTTTATAGTTAGCAACTCATAGCCACAAGAATCAAGTCAAAACTTGTAACAAAGAAGGAGAAATTATTCCCCAACCTCGAGCAACTTTTTTGAGCAAAATGGAGTTTAACGACTTCAGTTGGTATCAAATGATAGCCACCAAATACAAGAACATGTAACTCAATGTATTTTATCTTAAAACAACAATTACTCTCAATTTTAGTAAGGTTTGAACCCCTTCATGGTAGAAAAATGAGGAATGCAATTCTGGACTGGTGGAAAAACTGCCAGTTTCTCTAAAGTTTGAACAACCTATTACAACGTATGGGTGAATCCATTAATCATGAAATCCTCATAAGTCATTAAGAATCAAGTTAAAAATCAAAAGGTGGTGTTATATTGTAAAGTTGAATCCTCCTCTGTTAGATACATGAGTTTAAGTGGCAGGGGGTATGCTGGACCAATTCTGGTCCATGAACCTGAAATGGTTTCTTGGACAACTTTAGTGTTAGCTACTAGCTAGGAGAGCAGGAGTAGGATTCCCTAAAAGAGGCCCAATCAATCAATGCCTACTCGGAGACTCGGGATCGATCATCTTGAGCAACTTGCTCATACAGCATAGCCTTTGTGATCCTTGATTCCAAGAGGAGTCGCATGAGGCGGGAGCCCCACATACGGTTTTGAAGCTGAGCTGCTCCAGTAATGGGGCAGTCTAGGGACCAATTGCTGCCATTAATGAAAATAAGGCATCGCTCTCACTAATTTTTTACTCTCCTTAATAGTAGAGATAAATCATCTAACCCATTTTTCTTTTATGTATTCCCCTCGTTCCCCCAAAAACCTAAAAAACACAAATGCTTCTTTTATTCTACATGTGTCTTTATTTAGAGCAAGCATCAGCAGTAGTATTTTATAAGGCATCATCCTAAAGAATTATATATGGTTAGATAACAAGAAGGTGTTATTTGAATGGAGATTTTAGTTGCTCAAGCATGGGTTCAGATCATTCTCGGTCTTCGGAGGCATTTGCGTTGGTGGAGAGGTGCTTCTTTATCAATGGCTGGGAGATATAGGTAGTTAAATATGTTCTTAATAGCATACATGTCTATGTGGTCTCAGCATTGCCAGCTCTTCACAAATTGAAAGAGATTAGTGCACTAGTTCAGAACTTCGTGTGGGGTGGCAATGAGACAGGTGCTGTTGTGAAAATCGCATGGAGCAAATGCATCCGCCCCAAAAAATATGTTGGCCTAGGTATGTCTGATCTCAAACATCACCTTAAAGTTCTTCTTTCCAAGTTCCTTTGGCAGATCTTGTTGGAACATGTACAGTCATGTTGAATGTGTCTGCTTATTCCATTTTGAAGCATTGTGTTGCTTTTGGCAGACTTCCAATCAAACCTCAGTTATCATGAGCTCTATTCTACCCCCCCCCCTCCCCAGCCGTTTTCGCATGCATCGCCCTTTCTAAAAGCTCTGTTAAATGCCTGCTAAACCATGAAGCTCTTGGTGGCCATTGACCCGCAGCATCGCGAGCAAACTTCTTCCTCCTTTTTGTGGCTTCCCTTTGATCATCTCTCGCTTGTGGCCTCTTTGTGCCCAAGAACTCAGAAGAGGCGGCAGCGCGCAGGTGTTCCACGCCTGATGCGTGGTACCACAATGATCGACTTCTCAGTTGGCAAGCATTTCCTAGAAAATATCATCTGACTGGATTTTCATGTATGGGAAATTATCGCAGATAACATCCCTCTTGTACCTGACCACGGAGAGGAGCGGATTTGGAAAACTAATGGAGACATTTCGTTGGGTAAGACTTCGCTACAAATTCCTGCTGTCTGCTCCCCCCCCTTCCCCCATCTTCTCATTGAGCATTGACGATGGAAGAGGATCATCTTCATCGCATGTAAAACTGCACCTGGGATAAAAATATCATTTCCAAGCACTCGGTGCTTCTCTGGCAGCGAATGTGAAGGTCCAATAATTTAAGCTATGAGTTAGCCCACTGCCATGTACGCAAGTTGTTGTATGAGACTATTGAATATTGCTTTGTCTTGTGTGCAATGTTCATACCACATGGGCATGGATTCTGGCTCGTTTTCAGTTGCATCTCAACGATCGGCAAATTCTCCTTGGTTCACTCCCTGGACGTTGGTTGAGACTTAGCGTTGGCCTGCTAGACCATTTGAAAAAGTCAATGCCACCTAGTATTCAGAAACGTTTCCTTGGGGATGCGCTCATATGTATGGGGGTATGCCATCTGTGTGCATAGGATAGCAAAAAATACCCATCATATACAAATTTTTTAAGTTAGTTTTGAACTCCCTCTTATGCAATTTACTCCAAATATTATATATGTACACTCTAAAAAAAAACTCCTATCGTCCGTACACATACGAAAATTGGTCAAAAAAAACCTACAATTTCACTCAGTTGGTTCATATGTCAACAAAGTTAGAACTCCCCAATGGATTATATGATCAATAATAATATAAAATGCTAGCTTGATAGACCATTTGAAAAAGTCGGTGCCACCTAGTACTCAAAAACACTTCCTTCACTCTGAATCAAATACTCGAGATTAAGGATAGATTACATGACCAATATTCCATCTGATGATGATAAAGACGAGATTTGGAGATCTTATCACAGTCTCATTTGATCGCTCTTCAGATGACGACTCCTTTGGGTGGGGGCAACCCAATAGGACAACACATTGTGGTTAGACCATCCAACTTTGTGCCTCGTGTTAACATTAGATTCTCCACTAGTACAACATTTTGATCACCCAATAGGAGAACACATTGTGGTTAGAACATTGGGCTTTGTGCCTCGTGTTAACGTTCGATTCTCCACCACTAGTACAACATTTTGAGATCATTTCGGCTACCCATATAGAATTTTGTTTTGCCATTGCCCAATTTTTATGCATTGGTTAGAAGGAATTTGTCCTTACTTTTCAAGGCCTCCTAAAGCTTGTTTGATGGTACATCCGGTCTTACAAATGATACATCCTGTCTTCTTCGCTTAAGACCTAGTTTTTCGAACCATACTTGGTTCTCATTGTGCAAAAAACTCGAAACGTCAAGAAACATATATAAGTGTGTCCATTGTTGTATGCAAGTTCAGTTTGGTATTGTAGGTGAGCAAACACTTAAATTGGGTATAGATATGGTTGGCAAGGACCCAATACAGGGTCAACAAATCTGCACACCATCACAAGATATTGGGACGTGGTCTTGCAACGACATCTACATCTCTTGGCATGGACAAAAAACTGGGGTTTTGTTTACACTCTGGAAAGTTCTCCGGAGAGAATCCTGGTTCGCAAAGGTTGAATAAGTATCACTAATGTTCTTTATGGCAACTTATTAGATTAGATGGAACATGACTTCTGCTCATCTCTACATCCTCTACACTGGCCGCCCCGGGTATCGATTATGAAGGTTTGAACTATTAACAAGCTGGGTTTTGCAGGTTCAAGGTAGAGAGAGGATCAAGGAGGGACAGGATAGTCGCGTTCATTTGCTCGTCGGTACAAAATTGTTGATGCCTCCAGCCTGAAAATATAAAAATGTAAGCCCAACAAGAAATTGTCATTTACACAAGAATTTCCACTTACCATGCTGGCCTAACAACAAATCTGCCTGTCGCTAGTGCCCAATTAACCTGTAACATTTCAAGCCTTCAGTTAACCTCATAAAGAGGAATGTGGCAAAAACAGGCTCCTAAGAGTGTACCTTGTCAGTACCCAGAGATAATGCAACAACATGAGTCACCTCTTCATCAATCCTTGTGGTGCAAAC
Organism: Isoetes engelmannii; assembly: GCA_011763485.2. NCBI lineage: Eukaryota > Viridiplantae > Streptophyta > Lycopodiopsida > Isoetales > Isoetaceae > Isoetes > Isoetes engelmannii. The sequence continues at coordinate 3,948 of JAANSK020161115.1, forward strand.
TGCACCAAACTGTTCCGCCATCCTCCATAAGGGGTGGAGATGTGGCTGCACTTCTCCTACTGGAAAAATTCTACTGAACAGTATTATACACCCATGTAGCACTTTATGTTGCTCGGAAGAAAGAATAACTCTGACATCTATATCCCCCAGGTGTTCATGTGCAAAAAAACTCTGATGGATCCTGTCGATTACCTAAGATAGCAGAACGAAACAAGTTATTCGTTGAAAACATTCATCATTCTTATTCACCTGTGGAGTCCCTTTCTCTAGGATTAAATTGCTTCATACCCCTAATATTGAAGATAGCATTCCATCTGCCTCCCTTTCATCATGCCCTACTTCCAAAAGTGAAGGCCCAGGAAGGCCAAATTGACGCCTGCTGCAAGGAAAATACATGTACCTACAAAACAACTTTCCTCATACTTTCCAACTTTCCATATATTTGTGAAAGCAAAAAAGTTACAATATATACCGCTCGACAACAATGAGGTTTTCTCGGTGGTGGGGCCAAACACGAACAGAGTCATCAATTATTACTACAGCAGATTCCATTCCCAGAACACCATCTAAATCCTTGCTCTTTGGTATTCTTTCCTCACCATCGAGGCCGTCAAGGTCGTCACCTTTAGAAATGACACGACCTGCAAATAAGGTTCCAGTTGGATCTAATAACTTTGCCATTTCTGTTGCATAGGCCTTATTGCCCATGGTGTAAACATGCAGCTCATAAAGCTGGCTTGCCTGCATTTGTAGCAAACCAAAATTAGCTTCTCAAACTCTTAAAAATCATTATGACTCGGTCAAATGCACTGACCCTAGCAAGAAATCTCCATATTCCAGGACGCAGTTTTGTCCACATGCCCATGTGAGGAAAACGATATAGCTCCCTTCGTGGAACACCCTCCCGCCCATCTCTACATTTTTCTGCCGCCTCGGCTGCTCGCAACCGTGTTTCCCATTCTGGTTCCACCTCTAAGAACTGAAAAATGAGCAAATAAAGCAATTAAGATAATGCATAAGACGCTACAAGCTTTAACAAAAGCAGGTATATATTTCCATCTACCTTGGCTGAATTAAGTAGGGTATGATCAAGATCTAATACAAGACAAAGCTTTCTTGCACTCAACATTCTCTCCTGCTCTTCCATTCTCCGTGATCTTTCCTGCTGAAATGCAAGACGTTCGCTCTCGCTTAAATCCTTGAGCATATTTTCCAATTCAGGATGAAGTTCGCTGGTTATGCCAGGCTCAAGAGCCAGTTTTTCTTTATCAGTGGGCAATGCTTCAGAAATATCTTGATTGGCAGAGTTGTTTGACATTGAAAGAACATCATGTGAATCTGGTGCAAGCTGTTCCAATAACTTGCTTCCAACCAGTTGTGTGTCGGCAATAGGAGCTGCAGTTAGCAAGGGAATTGTCTCTGTAATACTCTTTGAGCTCCCAACTATTTTAACAAGACTTGCAAGTTTACTCATCAGATGTGGTGGAATATTAGGCGCCTGAACTGATATCTCCATATTTATTATGGGTTGCTCGTTTTTGCTAGTGCTTTCCAGAAGAATCCGACGTGGATCGCGAGGTTTCATTCGAAGTGCAAGCCCATCTTCTATCTGTTAAATTTGCATTTTTGTCAGAGACCAATCGCAAACATATGCAGATCATAGAACAATTTTATCTTTTTACCAGAGCTTGCTGTGTTGATGCATCACTTGTGGGGTTGGAAGCTGCATCTTTTGCATTATGTGAAAAGTCCAACCCGCTTTCTTGTTCCCCAATAGGATTTATTACAGCTGAACATGTTGTTTGCAGCTCATCAGAAAAGTGACTAGTACAGCTCATTTTATCATCTTCTAAGCTCACAGGAGCACTAGTATCTACTTCCATCTCTGATGGCATTTCAACATCAGGATCAAGCCATCCACCAGTTCCTAATGTGGCAGCTGAAATTCCTGCTGATGACTTGCCAACTTCTAGATCTGTTTGATGTCGTTTACTCCCTCTATCGTCTAAACAGCTCAATTCATCAGCATCCCGTTTCCTTGTTCCTACGTATTTGTTTTCTAGAGTTTTTTCTAAAAGGCTCACAAGCTGCCTTCTTGGATCTCTACTATTTAGTACCTTGGAGGGTTCTTTTCTCGATATCTCTAGCTCCTTTCCATGTGAAAGCAGAAATGAGGCCACAGTATTCTCCTTATCTTCACGATTCTTAATCGCATTGTTTGAACTATTCAAAGGCTGGTCAGTGCTGCTAGTTGAATCAGAAACGGAAACTGCATTCGCATCATCCACAGGTGCAAGACCCCTAGTATATCTGGCTGACGTATCTTCTTCTGAAGGAGTCGGACTTGGCAAGTCACTCATAAACACAGAGCTTGTGGTATAATTCTTAAAAGGGGCAACAGGTTCCTGGACGGCAGAATGAGATAAATTATGCGGGTAATTTATAGTTGGTCCGTAACATGCAGGTGGTCTAGTCACATCCCCAACAGGTCTAGAATTGCAACTATTTAACTGCCAGTTAGAGGCTAGAGGCTCTGCTACAACAGATACAGAATTTCCAGAATACTGAACAGGAGGCATTGCAGAAATAGTCCTGAGATCCCTATTTGGTAGGAACTGCCCAGAAGAAGAGGTTGGTCCTGATGTGATTCCTCTACCAGAAACATCTATACCATATGATTGAGTTTCCAAGCCTGTATTAGGTCTCCGCATAGGCGATCCTCCGCTACTCTGTTCCATAGTCAGAAACCTAGAGATCGGAGGAGGCACAGCTGAATTTCCATCAGGTTGACCAATTAGAGAATTATTTCCAGATTGTGAAGTACTCTTCATAATTTGGCTCTGCACATCATTGCCGTTAGTTCCATTTAGTTCTCTCTTGACCCTCCATGCTATTTGGCTTGGAACTGTTTGCATCATAGAATCAAGCTGCAGAAAGTAATACAATAATGTTAGCCTTGCGCATTTCCCCACATTATGTGGTTATCAATTGGTTTAGAAAAAAAATTACCTCCTTTATCTGATTTGTTGTGAAAAGTTTCCGACAGTGTGTGGTGGCAAGACCCAACAATCTGAAAGTTATACAAAACAAGAACATCAGTTAACTTTTTTCCCTAAATATATCAACCATAAGAGGCAACGATTTTACCTTGGAAATGTTGCCTTATCGTATTCTTGTTCCCTGACTGATCCAGTGATGCGAGCCTGCAAAAGTTAAGGACAAACTAAACTTCATAACCTATGAAAGTATTGCACAGAGCATCTGCAAAGGGAAAGCATACAGCATTGACAGCACGTAGTCCATCAAACATTTTCCGTTGTACATCATAAAGAAGATCATGGGAAACATCTGTGCTTTGCCCAAATATTGGTACCAGAATCTTCAGGGCACTTTGAAGTGTCTCACAAACATCAGCAAGTGACCTGCAGTGAAAAGATAGAAATATCTCCTTGTCAGGGGTGAGCTTTTAACCAATTCTTTTTCTAATCGTCAGTTAGAAAATCACCTCTGAGCATCTCTCATTGAAACATTTTTAAGTAAATTTTCTGCCAGAGCAATTATGTTCATGCATTCCGCATGTGATTGTCGCTGTTCACTTGATCCTGGGATTGTTTGGGCCTTTCTAATTTGTGAATTTTGTTCTAAAGAGCTACCAATTTCACTTAGCTTTTCTGCAGAAGAAGAATGTTCTTTCATAAATTTGAGCTCAATCTCCCCTTCCTCTAGTTCTCCTTCTTCAAGTCGAATATCATGAATAGAGCTTCCTATTACTTGACGACCATCTTTGCTATCTGACATCTCCAAAGTTTGACAAGCCTGACCCTCACTATCTTTGCCTCTGAGGAGGCCATTGTTTTCTAATTTAATCCTACTTTGTTCTGAGCAAACTTCTGCTAAGGTTTTCTGAGGATCATAACCCTTTTCAACCCCACTCTTACCAAGTCCTGAGGTTTCTTGTGAATATATCTGCCTTGAAGAATCTGGCCGGTTTTGAACAGCTTGTGCCCAGGCTAGACTATACATATCATGCGAATATCCTGGCCCTGCACTTGTCCCAGGGCTCCTCCAGGAATCTTCTTCCCCCCATCCAACAGTTTTGTCAGAATCAGTGAATTTGGTTCCTTGGCTCTGCAATGCTTCTTCAGAATTTGGCAGTCTAACAGAGGTAAAGTTCCAGGGCAGGCTTGGAACAGCTTCTAGTGGCTCGTAAAATTCTTCATCTTTCCATCCACCATTGTCATCAGAGATCTCCCCTTCTTCATAATCTTCTATTGATCTGGACAACTCTTGAGCCATCATGGACCTTATCTTCAACCAAACAACGTTGGAACGTGCCTCGAGCAAAATAACATTAAGTTATTTTATAGGGTTGCTTCTGATTTAAATCACCATGCAGAGATCAAAATCTTTACCCAAGTTCAGATGTTGACTTATTGATTATTTTTTTTATGGTGGCTTGACGAGGCCATGAAGTAACCCTAAGAACTACGATTAACGGCCCGCTCCAAGGAGGAACTGGTCAAGATATCTCAAGATGATCTGATGCAACATATGTATCTAAAGATCTATCAATCTTCTTTTGGATCAAACCCCACAGGGCAAAATCCTGTTACCCCCAACACCAGAATACTGAACTCCCATCATCTATCAACAGAATACGTCAAAACTATTCATATAATTGATCAAAGGCTCGTTTATGTTCAACCCACTCCAGAACAAACAAGTTAAACTGCAAAAGCTGCCCTTCCATGCCAAAAACCTTTGATAAACCAACACTGACCCTTACACCCTTTCGATGGAAAAGGCCGTATCTTTACAAAAATTGCCTTAAAACTCAGGCAAAAGAAATCCTCGTCCTGATTTGACCTAAGGAAAGAGGAAATCGTCCAGATCACTTCAAATTCAGCAGTTTAAATAAGCAAAACAGGGATCAATATAGCCTTTGTTGAGATAGCAAAAACCTAGGGATGATCCCACAAAATTAGAGTATTAGGGTGCTAGAACGAGCACCGGACACCACGATTCTCCTCCGTTTCCTCGTCGCTGAAGGAGGAGGGGAAAAACAGAGGCGCCCCCTTTTAAAATATGTATCATTTGTTGGACGGCCTTTACACAGCGGATATTTAAAAGCAGTTTTACCCGATGGATAACTTCCATGCCTTTGGAATAATTATTAGACTTTTGTGCATGTGCAATATCATCCTTCTTAAACTAAAGAGGTTGAATATGGGCCGTGGATGTGTAGCATATGCCGGGTATGATGCCAGATCGACGGGAATTATTTTTTTGGAAAAAAATGTCATGCCATTTCCTAAGGTGTCGATCTAACATATGGTTTGAAGCAACAAAAAAGCAAAAAAAAAAAAAAAAAAAACCAAAATTGCCAATGGTTAGCATGAAGTCTGCGCTAAGCTGCTACTTGCCGGAATCAAGCCTTTGCCACCGCTTGGCAACAATCCAGAATGCGCTACCTGCTCGCTCTGCCACTGCTGCTTCGAAATGAGTTAAACAGAGCAACGAAAGAAAGCATGTTCGAAGCCTGAAGCCGTGCAACCAAAAAAAAAAAAAAAACAAAGAAACCAAGGATCGACATGATCCCTGTGCTGCAGGGAGCAATCCTCTGCTATTGTACAAGTATTCCTAGCAAGCATAGATCGTTGTGTGAGAGGAAACATAGCCAAACCATAGAAATGATCAATCATTTCCATTTCATCTCTGTATAAATTCTCCATCCCCTCTTTTCTCCTCCCTATTTCAGCTTGCCCTCTCTTCTTTTCTCTGGCCCTTCTCACATTGAGCCTTCTCTATTATGCATTTTTTCCCTCAACCCTTCCCTACCGTCTTTTCGACATGAAACACAAAGAAAGTACTTCAAAGATGGGCCCCACAGATCAAGAGAACCTCTACAAAAACCAAGCCATGAAGAGCCAGCAGCCTGCGCCAGTGATCTATGGCTATGGCCACTAATCTTCTGCAGGCGCATCGCCTCACCACAGTCGCCTCACCATGCTATCTAGGATCGAAAAGCTTTTCCAGGGTCTGGGAAACCAAGCAGCAAAACCCTGGAAACACAACCAGACTGGAGGAATTGAACCTCCATGCCAGAGCGGCCTCACCAGAGCCCATGAACAGATTGGCATTTCATGAAAAGATGGATCCGCCTTCAGAGGATATGGCTTGATGTGTCCCTCCCCACGAATCACATGGCTAAGCCTTTCGGCATAAAAACAGACGCAAGATGTCGTGTCTATATTTCTCCATGTTTCTAAAATGGCCATATAAGTTTCTTTTTTCGAACCTCAAGCGGAAAACCACATAAAAAACCCCAAAATATAAACATGACCTTTAAGGGCAATTAAGCTGCTCAAACATGGCAAAATATACACTTTTGCATACAATATGTGCCAAGAATCATAGTCCCAACCATGCGAGAAATGCCCTCCTGCAATACAAAACTCAATATTGCAAGTTTATCATCCTTCTTAAACTAAAGAAAGTTGAGGGCATTGCATTTTGTAACATATAGACATAGGAACCCCAGTCCGGCATAGCCTATCTTGGGGATTTTTTGAGGCATTGAATAAGTGGCATCCGTTGTGGGGTAATAGGGGCCCACTAGCAACAGTATAGGACCTTGCTATTGCACAGGTCACCACACAACTTCACGAGTTCCCCTGTCATGCATAAACCAACGGCTCACATGTTTGCTCCTTCCTTCGACCTTCCTATGTCCTGCGATCGAGGGGGTTTAAGCCTAATTGATGCCTAATTGATCTAATTAGTATTTAATCAGGGTTTCACATCGCATTGTTGATGAACATTCCAGCCGAAACCAATTTGGGTTATGGCAAAGACCACAGGAATCATTCTAGGCCCAATTCCAATTCAATCGACCACCTCACGCCAATGGGAACTGCCTATTTAAGAAAGGGAAAAACATGTAAGTTCTTCATTCCATCACATGTGCAATAATAAGCTCAAGAGTCTTGGCTACTTGAAAGTGTCCATCCATAGGCGAGTCATGACAAGCTTGGAGAGCCCAAAGCCTAGAAGCACCATTTGGAACATACAGAAGTCCATCGCAGAACAAGAGTCCATCTTGAATCTCAAAACGATCATAGTCCGATCGCATTTGCCGAGAAGATGATGCTGGGCCAAGATTTGAAAAAACATCTTGAGCCAGGATCAGAGGGGGGAGATGCCCGAACAGACTCCAACAAGGCTGTATCATGAGGTTTCTCGAACAAAGTGATTGCCACGGGCTGGAATTGATCATGCCCTAGAATAACCTGTGATTGCTGATCAAATGCAGGATCACCCAGCTGAGGCTCAAGGTAGGATGGTCGAGACAAGGCATCAGGCTTCCATTTGAGAGGTCCCGGATGATACTTGATTATGAAATCAATTCGTGATAATACTTGAGTATGCCACTCCGCTTGGCTACGGTTGAGCACCCGAGCAAATTGAAAACATTCTAGAACTCGATGATCTATATATACTGTAACCTTGTGAGGAGATTCTTACAGGAAATGTTTCACTCTCGGAACTATTTTCGAAGAGGACTCCGCGAGGATGTGAAAAATACGTTGCTGACTATGGAGGATCTCAAAACCTTAGATGAAGCTATCAAGTTTGCAGTTCGTTGTGATAACCGTCTTTTTGATGTTAAACACCTAAGCCAGTCAAAAAACTCCAGGGCCCGGCCAAGTAGTAGGAGTCTCTCAACGGCTAGCTGCCATTTCTCAGACTCCTCCCACATGTAGTGAAGAGTTTATTCCATTTGATAGGGTTAGTAAAGAGTTTTTTATCAGTATACCATTGAAGTCAGAGGTTGGGAAGTTAGATGCATTGGCGCAACTCGATAGTGGTGCAAATGCTTGGTTTATGGATAGTACATTCGCTTCTAAGCACGCAATCCCTAGAGGCAGAGTTGAGCATCCCAGTTCTGTAGGTGTGACTGATAGACATGAGATCTTCTTAGTCACAGAATTTATTGCACATCTTCGGGTTCTGTTCGAGGGAGCGTCTTGTAGCATTTCCTTCAATCTCATCGCCAGCCCATATGCGTCAATGATCTTGGGTCTCTCCTGTCTCGAGTTGCATAAACCATGGAATTGATTAGTGCTCTTTTCTCTTTGATGGTTCTTGATCAAGTCCCGGTTCGTCTGCAGTTCATGCATCCCCACCCGCATTGACTCCAGTTCGTGTAGTATCGTGGGCTCCTAATTGCGCTCTTGTTCATGTTCTAGATCCTGTTTTTGCTTCATGCCCTAATCTGGTTTCCATCTCTACTTCAGTCCATGCCCCAGATTCTGACCATGTTTCGGATGCTGCCCCAGTTCCAGCTCTTGTTTCTGTCTCCAGTTCCTGCTCCAACTCCAGTTCCAGTTCCAGTTCCTGCTCCTGCTCTTGCTCCTGCTTTTGTCCACGTTCATGTTTCTGTAGAAGCTTCTTCATGCCCTCAGTTCCGTATCTCAAAGATTTTTTTCAGGAGTTTATTAAATCTGGAAGGTAAGATTCAAGTTCGGTATTTGCAATCCAGATTCATCCGTCAAACTAGCTCCGCACCAATGAAGTCTGCTCCAATGCTCCCAAATAAACATGGCAACTTTTTCTGATGTTTTTGACAAAGTCAAAGCCAACAAGCTCCCAGAGCATCGTCCATACGATTGTCCTATTAATCTGTAGCCCAAGATGATCCTATATATGGTCTATCTCCCACTGAGTTGAAGGTTTTGCAGGATTATATTGAAGAGAATCTAGCTACTGGCTTCATTCGACACTCTTAATCCTTTGCTGGAGCGCCTATCTTCTTCGTCAAAAAGAAGGATGATTCCCTGCATCTATTTGTTGATTATCACATCCTCAATAAAATTGCAGTGCCAAATCGATGTCCGCTTCCTTTGATCCCAGAGTTTTTGGAGCGACTTTCGCTATTTTATGAAAATTGATCTTCGTGGTGCCTACAATCTTATCCCTATTCGTGAGGGTGATGAGTGGAAGATGGCGTTTCCTACACAGTATGGCCATTTTGAGTATGTAGCTATGCCGTTTGGACTCACCAATGCTCTGACAGTATTTCAGCATATGGTCAATGATGTCTTCCGAGAGTTCTTGGATATTTTTGTTATCATCTATTTAGATGAAATTCTGGTCTATTCAAAGACCTTTGAAGAATATGAGAGGCATGTTCAGCAGGTTCTTCAAAGCTTCACGAGCATGGGATGTATGTCAAACTTGTGAAGTGCCAGTTTGTTCAGGATTTTGTGGAGTTTCTTGGTTACCGTATCGCTATTCATGGAGTCTGTATGGATCCCAAAAAGATCAACACTGTTTTGGATTGGCAAACACCTTCTTCCATCCGAGATATTCAATGTTTCCTTAGATCTGCCAACTTCTATCGGCATTTTATTCGGGAGTATTCAGAGATTGTCCTTCCTTTGATACGCCTCATGTCAAAGGATGTGCCATTTGAATAGAGTGCAGAAGCTGAAACTGCTTTTGTGACCCTGAAGCATGCTTTTACCACAACACTAGTTCTTGTCCATGCTGGCCCTTCATGCCCATATGTTGTTGAAGCAGATGCTTATGATTTTGCTCTTGGCGGCATCCTGTCACGGGAGGGGAATGACCACCTATCATTCGAGGAAGTTCCAGGCTGCCGAAATCAACTATCCGATTTATGACAAGGAGTTGTTGGCAATAGTTGATTCTTTCAAGCTGCATCATCCCAGGTCGTGTCTATGGCATTTTGACGAAACTTAGAAGCGTAAACTGAAGCTGGACAAGAACCTTGTCTGAGGTTTCCAAGTTTAGAAATGGTTGTACACTGTCGATTGGTGTCTCCAAATTACGCCTCAAGCTCCACATTGAACAAGGCAAAATTCTGCAACTCGGGAGCCCCCTCTCCAGCAAGGGGCAAACCAACTCAAAGCTGGTCCAAAAAGTAGGGAGCCAAAGACCGCTGTCAAATTTCTCCGGCAGACTAATCTTAGGCTCTGATGGCCTCATCCTAGAACTAGAGACTGACTCATGAGATGCCACTCGTTCTCCGAGCTCCTTATTGTCTAACTGCAATTGCTGACATACTTGTTGCACTTACTGTAATAAAGATGAAATCTCCTCCATGACTGGAAAAACACCAAATATGGAAAAAAAAATGCTTGGGATCAGAGCAGACAAGAACCGGTAAGGTATTCCAATTCAAACTCTCGTGAACCTACGCGAAAACAAGGGAAGATACGCGGAAAATACGCAAGAAATATGCGAAGAATCTGATATACAAGGCAGAATGAAGATTACAATGATCTAGAAGCAAGCAGGAACACAAGACAAATGCCTAGAATGCTCAAGATTGGCATTGAATTAGAATGGTTCGACGAGAATGAGGCTCTTGGAAGCTGCTGGATATGAGGAAGATGCAAGGGAATGCTTTCAACAAGTATTGATGTTATGCTTGGCACCCGGGGGGTGCACATTTGAAAAGCCCCCTCCTGCATGTGCGTGTACGGAAGGGGGCTTTTTTCTAAGCGTTTCCGTACGTATACGGACGTGGAGGCTACGGTACACATTTTTTTGGGGTACGGTAGGGGTTAGAGTTCAATGGTTTCCTCTTTCATAATGTATATGTTAGTGGTAGCAATTATTTTTCGCTTCGTCGAATATTTGTTTTGGTATCCTGTTCTTCGAGGTCGAGGAAGCGCCCGAAGCGGTGGTCGATCTTCGTCCGGGATCTATGCCATACATGGTTTATCTTCGCAAATCTGGAACTGTCTGATAGCATTTTGGTGAGTTTGTAGGCCGGAACTGGCAGTATAATAGTATAATGATCGGAAACTGGGGATCTCCTACAGCGGCTGTTAGGTATTGGTCTATTTGCCGTGAACTGTTGGTGTTGTTGGCCGCTGTAGCCAACTAGAGCATCGATGTGCTTCTGAGAAATAGCCAGAGATGGGGCTTTACATACTTCTGAGCAATAGCCAGAGATGGGGCTTTACATATGATATTCAATGGCCAGAGATGTTGCTCTGGCGAAAGAGCTGTTTACATAAGTACAGGTATACATTTTTACCTTATATTATTCATGCAAGCTAGATCATACAGTGCCCTTGGTGCGAAAACTGTTATCTGCATG
>JAANSK020161226.1:0-15079 GCA_011763485.2 Isoetes engelmannii
TTCCAGTTAAGTGAATTAGATGGAACTCCATTACCTTCACTAGTTAATGGGTTTCGCCTGAAAACATTCAGAACAAAAGACAATTTCAATCACGATACAACTTCTGATACGGATTCACAAGAAGACACTTAGACCTTTTTCAAAATGTTGAGTTTATATTTATCGCGCAAAATGAGCAGAGCTCAGTACATAGCAACTATTTACAAACACAAAAAGACAATTGTCTACTGAGGCCCCTTGGTTTTGGCCCCCTTCATGTAATCAGCATGGGCGTTTTTCTCGAACACCCCCTCATGCTCCAGGTGATGCGGTGCCATAGTGACCCGCACGATAATATAACCACCCGCCTCTTTATCATAGCGCAGGTGTTGAATCATGTCGAACACAGTGTTACTTGGATCATTTGGATCATCGGCATAACTGTCCAGCCAGCCATCTATCTGGATCCCTCGATTTTTCAGACGGAAGAGGTCCAGAAAATCCATTTTGCAAGTGAGCCACTCGCAGCAGTACATTGGCATGGTAGAAGGGCCATCGTTGATCTTCGACATCTTGCACAGGAACAGAGCAGTTGGAATATAACAGCAGAAGGCGCAGGAAAAACTTGGCGAACTGGTGCTCAACTGAGCCTAAGTCCCGCCTTTTATAGGCTCACCGCCCGTCTATCTGGCCAGCGCAACCGCCGTGATTTATTATGGGCATATTCGGTGGCATCTGCCAAATCCCTTCATTAAGGAGAAAATCTCTCTCAATATCCGTACCCGCCCGCAAATCTCTTGTGTATTTTCTCCCACTTTATCGAGCATCCCGTCTTAATACGTCTGGACTAGTCTTTTCGTACCAGTAATATTCATCATTACGGCTTGCTTTTTACACTGTAACTGCTCGATCGTTCGATGCTCTAATCTTGACCGTCCAAATTTTGGTACTTCAAAAATCGGTTAAGGAATGCAACTTTGAACTACAGAAGCACGGATTTTCGCCATGTTGACACACTGAACGACTGTGATTCCTTTTTTCCCAGAGTCTATAAATATCTTTCTTCCAAAGCGCACCCCTTCACCGTTTTCGTCTTGGCGCCCTTTGGTCACTTCGTCTTCTCCGTCCTTGGTTCCGGCTCTTCTTTGCGTCTTTTCGCCATGGCTTCTTCATCAAGACCAGCTGCCCCTGTTTCTCCGATGTCACCTACCAAGTTTAAGTTTCTCAAGTTTACCAGCGCCGCTGTGATTCCTCTTTCTTCTTCAGATCATGCCCTTGTTCAGCGCCTTCGTCTTTCTGATTTCATCCAACGGAGGAAACCTTGTCTGAATATACCACAGCTTTGTGAGTTCTTGGCTAATTTTTCCCTTGTAGATGGTCATTATTTTTCGATAGTAGAGGGTACAACTGTGACTCTCTCTGTTGATCTAGTGCACCAACTCTTTGAGTTACCTCACAATCCTGAAGGGCTTCTCTCTGAGGCCTTTGATTCCAATGAGTTTGTTCCTGAGGTTGCCACACCTTATAGCAGCACTCTCAAAATTACGCAATTGCAAAATGAGCCTCATGAATCTTTTCTCAGGTTCTTATGGCACCAGTTCTTTGGACAGCCCATGTCCAACACAAGCATCAACAATCATTTCTGGAATTTGGCGATGGTTGCCATCCATTCTGAGAAGCAAATTAATTGGGCTGAGGTACTTTTTCATAGCATGATCAAAGAAATTGATAAGTTGAGGAAGTCCCCACGTTTGAAAGGATACATTTCCATAGCTGCTCATTTTCAGTCTGTCATAGAGCACTACATCCCACCCCGGCGGACTCCCACTCCTGAACCCTCTGTCCCACACAGAGTGATTAGTCCCATCCGCAACTTACAGGAGACCCTTGACGATGTTCAACAGCCACCAGTTGTTCCTACACAGTCTCCTCCACGGCCGACTCCCGTGGCACCTGCTGCTCCTGTCGTGCCTAGTCCTCCTCGTCAGCAACCAGAGACCATTAATCTGGATTCTTATAATGTTTATGTGCATCAGAGGTCCCGTGTGGAGGAAAGTCCTCACTCCTCCTCCTCACGCCCACGCATGGTTGATCGACCCCAGCTTCCAGCTCGTGCACTCCTTTACCGGTTTCAATTGGCTTCTGATGAAGCTGCTCTCACTTATGCGGAACGCACTGCTGAATTGATCAAAGCAGTTCAAGAACAGTTGGATGAATCTGATACCAAGTTAAAGGAGAGCCCTGATCTTCGACAACAACTTGCTCATGCTGAGGAGTATGGGCAGAAACAACACTCTCAGGTACTCTCTCTTCGGGCAGAACTTGGCACTGCCACTGCTGCCAAAGAGTTTGTTGTCTCTCAGTTGGCCACTACAGAGAACACCATGGCCACTTTGACCCAACAACTACAGGAGCAAGGCAAGTTGTTACAAACCACACAAAACAGTTGGAATGTGGAGCAGACTGCCCACAATGATCTGAAGTTGCGGCATGCTCAACTTTTGACGCAAAACAGTCACCTTGAAAAGCAACTCAGTGATGCACAGGCTCATGTTACCTCCTTACAGACTCAATTGGAAACCCTCTGCATATTGAAAATTGTTGTGGACCATGATCTTGAGAACTTGAAGTCTCAAACGCTTGGGGACACGTCCACTGGCACTCCCCAAGCCGTGGAAAAGCGTTTGCGCTCACGTATCGCCTTACTGAATAGTGCCCTGGAGCATAAAGATAGTGACCTTTTGGATGTCACTCACTAGTTGGCTGATGCCCGTGAATCAGGAGAGAACGCTCAACGCTTCGTGGGTCTGTATCACAACGTGGCTATTCAGGTACCCAATGACTTTCCTGTTCCTAATTCTTATCCAGCTTTTGTAAAAGCCCGGAAGCATATTTTCCTGTTACGATGGCTTAGTGAAGGTGGTAACATTAATGGCCCTTTGTCAAATGATGATCTCTTGCGTATTTGGCCCCTGCTGAGTCCACAAGAAAAAGGCACTTTCTGTGCTTTGGTTCTTTACACCCATCTTCGATTGCAAGATGTGGAATTCTTTGCATTTCGGATTCTGGCACCAATGGCTTATGTTCTTCATGATTTCTATCTCGGCCACCAGGATCAGAAATTTCTGGCTACCAATCCGTATGATCTTGGACACGTCGTGGATCCTGGCTTACCTCTGCAGCCTCAGAATGTTTATCTCCGAGATCCAGCGCAGCTTACACTCATGCAGCAGCAGTACATGCTTGAATTAGTTGGCCTTTTGGATGACTGGATCCGGGCAGTACTGCATACATTTGAAGTATTTATGAATGCCCCTGATGGGTTAGGTTTTGCTAAGCTCTATCTGCAATATGCTGGCACGCTTCGGGCACTTCGATCATTCTTACATCAGTCCACTCCGCCAGCTAATTGGGAGTCGTCGTCAATTCAAGGTTTATTGCCTTTTGGCACTTTGCAACATTTGCGCCAGCAGTTAGAGCCACAAACATTGGCTGTGTTTGATGATGCCACTAGGCCAGCGTGGGCACAAGCTTCCCGTGTCACTCTCAGTCCTTATGCTGCATTGGGCGCACCAGCCCTACGTCTCTGCATTCATTCGGACTGGCGATTGGAATTCTGGAATATAATACTTTGGACCACCATGCTTCATGGACTCCAGTCAGCATCAGTTCTGATATTCGTTGGGATCCACGATTCTTTCGTCGGTATGACTGGGAAGAAAACATCAGTTTGGACACTACCAACAACTGGGCGTATATGCCTAACAAGTATGGGTGGGACACTATTGAAAATACTATCAGAGGCCTAAATCTGTTCATCTACAGGGCCAAAAATACTACAGATCCTTCAATTCACAGGCAAGCAGGTTTCTGTTATGTCCTCAAGGACTTATTGCATTGTGCTGAAGCCCGTGAAAGGAAAATATATCACTGCAATCCTAATGCTGATGCCCTTCAGTTTGGCTTGGATCTGGTCCTTTTATTTGAGTGTGCCTATGTTTGGACACTCATTCACCAAGGTTTTGCCGATATGATGCAAAATGGGTTTCTTCATGGCGCCGATCCTCGACTTGGTCAGTTCTCCTTGGAGGCTATCACTGCCAAAGCTAGGGCCACGTCTCAGTATTCTGGCCGTACTAAACCCCACACCACTGGCCGTCCGGAAGAAGGGTTTCCGCCCCTTGAAGAGTTGCCTCCCTATTGCAAAGAGATCGAGTGTCCTTTGGTGGGGGGGAGTGTTAGTCCTGTGGACAGACACACAAGACTATACTTATTGTACAAGACTACCACTGGCACTGCCAACAAGGGCACGCCCACCTCTCCGCCAGTGGAGAGGAGCAGTGAGTGTCACAGGAGGACAGCCAACCAAGGCGCATCCAAGAGTCCCCCACCTGCCAAGTCATCAAAGAAGCACAGACGTGGAGGCCAGGAATCTCGGCCATCATAGCTCCACCACCTGCAGTTATGATGCAGATAGTGGAGCATCTTTTGTTAGCACAGATCACGGAGCAGTTAGCTCCGCACTATTTTGGGCCACGGGCCGTTGTACTATATATACTAGATGTTTTAGGCTAGTTTTTTAGACAAATTAGCTCAATTTTGCTGATAGCTTCTTGTTTCAGAGCTCTGCCTCAGTTGCGAGCCTGTTTGTAGCACAGTTGTGCTCTTTTTGGATCAATATAGTGGATGACTGACTCACTTCTATTCGCAATCTGTTTTCCAGTTTTCTAGTTTGTTGTTTCTTCAAATCCTGCATGACAACTTGTTTTGCAGGAGCTTCTGCTTGGCATCATAGTCCTCATAGAGGTCTGCCTCTCAGGAGTTTCCGGACCCAGACCCCAAACAGAGGTATCAAGAAAGAGTTAAGGGAACTCACCATTCCTACCAAACCTGATGCCCACCCCATCTAGCAATGACAGTATCAGCTCAACCCAAATTATCATGACTGCGTAAAGGCAGAGATTGATAAGCTTCTTGCTGCTGGACTTATTTACGAGGTCAAATATTCTGACTGGGTGAGCCCCATTGTCATTGCCTTGAAGCATAATTGCAAGATTCGTATTTGTGTGGATTATAAAAAATTCAACATGGCAACGGAACGTGATCACTTTTCGCTTCCCTTCACTGATCAAGTTTTGGAGGAAGTTGCTGGACATGAAATGTATTCCTTCATATTTGGTTTTTCAGGCTACAATCAGATCTCCATCAAACCTGAGAATCAACTGAAGACTACATTCACCACGCCATGGGGAACCTTTGCTATTAAAGTTGTTCCATTCGAGTTATCTAATTCCCCGTCCACTTTTCAGTGCATTATGCTCTCAGTCTTTCAGGACTTTATGAAGGATGACCCATTTCTACAGATTTTCCAGAATCATTTCTATGCATATAGCACCATGGGCACTCATCAGATCTTTCGAAGTTGGAGTTGGTCTTCCAGAAATGTGAAGAATCTGGTATTAGTCTCAACCTAGAGAAGTGTACTTTCTGTGTCACCTCTGGTGTTTTGCTCAGTCATGTGGTCTACACGCACGACATCACCACAGATCCAGCCAAGATCAGATGTATTCTTAAATTAGCCTCCAACGAACATCAAGGAGATTCGTTCCTTTGTAGGTAAAGTCAACTATTATTCCACTTTTATTCCTGGGTTAGCAGCCAAAGCTGACCCCATTCATAAACTTGCAGGCGATGAGTCCAATTGAGCATGGAACCCCCAAGCGGACACTGTCTTCAAGGAACTAGAAGTGTTTCTCACGCAGGCATTGGTACTTGTCCTTCCTCAATGGCATAAGCCCTTTCACGTGCATGTTGACGTTTCTGCCTTTGCTATTGGTGTTGTTCTCCCTCAAGAATATGATAATGGCCAAGATCACCCTATCCGTTTTGCCAGTCGCAAACTTAATCCTGCAGAGAAGAATTATTCTGCCATGGAGCGTGAAGCCTTGAGCCTTATCTTCTGTATCAAAAGGTTCTAACATTATCTTCTTGGCAGTCAAATAAAATTCTTTATGGATCATCAAGCTCTTGTGGGACTTGATCAACAAAACCACGCCCACGAGCAGAATCGTATGATGGGTCTTGTTGCTGCAGGAATTTGGTCCATTTGAGATCATCCACAAACCTCGAAAGTCTCACATTGTTCTGGATTATCCTTCACGCATCCATACAGATGATCCTTCTTCTCGTGTTTCCAATGTTTTCACGCTCCCTACAAAAGATCGCACGCTCTCATAGGAGTTCAGAGCTCGTTGCCAACAATTCCTTCGTGAGGTATGCGATTACACTATGGTTTCGGGACATCTCTATAAAAGAGGCAAGGACACTATCTTGAGACGTTGTGTTCTTCCTCATGAAATTCTTGATATAGTGCATCACGCCCATGATGGCTTGGGTAGTGACCACTTTGGTGGTGATAATACGACACGAAAATTTCTCTTAGCTGGCTATTATTGGCCTACATTGTTCAAGGATGCACACGCTCACACCTGCACTTGTGATGTTTGTCAACGGGTAGGAAGACCTACAGTACGAGATGCTCTCCCCTTGACGTATGTTGCCACGCCAGTCCCCTTTAGTAAATGGGGGATGGATTTTATTGGTCCCATTGATCCTCCTGCTCAAAATTCTCATGCAAGATACATTCTGGTTCGTACTGATTATGCTACCAAGTGGGCAGAATCTTGTGCATTACCAGATAACACGACAGCCAGCACGGTGCTGTTGTGTACACACAGATTATCACACGCTTTGGATGCCCCACTGAACTTGTCAGTGACCGTGGCGTGGTGTCCAGTTTGTTAGTCACACTATCAAGGAGCTTAAAGACTATCTCCACATTCATCATCGGCAAAGCACGACATATTATCCACAAGGAAATGGACTTGCCAAAAGCACAAACAAGACGCGCATCAACATCTTGAAGAAGGTTTGTGATGCATCTCGGAAAGATTGGCATGAAAAGTTACATACTGTTTTATGGGCTTATAACACCACCTATAAGATTTCTACTCGTCAGACTCCTTTCAGGCTTGTTTATAAGAACCTCTCATGCCTTTTGAATATGTGCTGCCCACTCTTCATTTTTAGGTAGACACCATGCATGAACCTCCTTCTGCCCTCAAGGAGAGAGTTTACCAATTGCAAAAGTTAGATGAACTATGCAGAGATGCCTATCTTCGAGTTCTAGCCGGAAATCAATTGAGAAAACATTGGCATGATGACAAGCTCAAGAAGAAATAGTTCAACAAAAGAGATTTAATCCTACTTTATGATTCCAGATACAAAAATCATCCAGTCAAGCTCAAGTTGCGTTGGCTTGGCCCTGTAGTTGTGGTGAAATCAAGTGTGTTTCAACTTAGCAAATTGGATGGAACTCCTGTACGGTTTATGGTTAATGGATTCAGGTTGAAATTATTTCATACAATTGACGGCTTACATCCAGATTCAGACAAAGACATTGACCCAGATCAAGAACACTAGCTTGGCCACAAAAAGGTAATTTCATTATCAAAAGTTGGTATCTACAGTGCCATATCACAACAAAAAGGGAAAACAAAAAGATCAAGGATTTTTTCGCCTATCTTCAGTGGGCACAATATGTTGATCAAAAGCTGGAGCAATGGTAGCACGGATGATAACGTAATTAGGCACCTTTGAATCATATCAAAGATGCAGGATTACCTCCACATCAAAGCTTGTCGAATCATCAGGACGGTCTGCATACCCAGCCATCCAGCCATCCATCGCGATGCCGCAATTCTTCAGACGAAACAGGTCCAGAAAATTTATCCTGCAAGTAATCCACTCGCAGTAGTTACTAGGCATGGTGCTTGATAGCGGTCATCTTTAATCGGGTCTCTGTTACAACAAACTCTGCAAGGCGCGCTGCTTTCTGCTCCGGCTGTGGGTGATGTTCTCCGGACCCAACCGCCTGCCTAGGTGGCGTTCGATGCTGCCGTGGTTTATTCCGACACGTCCCATCATCCTTGATAAAATATCTTCATTAAGACAATATCTTACGAAATTTTCGTAATTAGCTGCAAATTTTTTGGAAACTTATCCTTTCTATTGCCTTTCTACAATAACTTTCTCGAGTTGTCGTTATTAATTACGACTGCAGCTAGTGTTCATGCCAGTTTGCTTCATCATTGCCCTATGATTTACATGTGGTAACCATCCAGGATGTGCAGAATCAACTTCAGGATGTGCTCAGGTCTGCTGACCAAGCTCAGAATCAAGCCGATATATATATCACCTTGGCCAAATTGGTACAAACTGATTATCCTCTTACAGAATCTTATGAGGCTTATGTTAAGTCCAGAAGGCATACCTTCCTCCTTCAATGGTACAATGCAGCAAGACAGGTTGGTGGACCATTGCTTATCAATGATATTTTGCAGCTCTGGCCAGATCTCACGGTTGAGGAGAAAGGGATCCTTTCCGCTCTCATTCTTTTCCAGTATCTTCACATTGAAGATCCTGAATTCTTTGCCTTTCGGGCCATTGCACCCATGGCTTATGTGATGCATGATTTCTTCCTTGCCCACTTGCAAGTGAAGTTTGATGTTACAGATTCTATCACTCTTCGTGACAGTGATGCCCAACAACCTGTGATGCTCCTCCAGAAGGAGTAAGTATTTTCTTGATGAATCGTGGTCAGCCGCCTTCCATAAGGAATGTGTGCTTGAATTGGCCAATTATTTTACCTTGTGGGTTGTAGAAGTTGTACAACAAGTCGACAAGTTCATGAATGATCTAAATGGATTTGGCTTTGCTCAAGTGTATCTTCAATATGCGGGCACCTACAATATTCTCAACTCTTATCTCAATCAACAGGTTGCTCCCGTGGATTGGGAACCCTCGCCTCTATAGACTCTTATGTCTTCAACGCCATGTAGAAATTTGCGCCAACAGCTGGATTCTTTTATTTTGGATGAGTTTCAGGACAAATCCAAGGCTGCTTGGGCAAATCCTACGAACACCACGCCAAGTGAGTATGCAGACCTTGGTGCTTCGACTCTTAGGATGGTGATCTCCACAGATTGACATTCTTCTTTCAGGATAGATACTATTGCTGCCCACGCTGAGTGGACACCCGCGGCAATCAGCACTGATCTTCACTGGGATCCGTGCTTTCTTGGACATTTTCAATGGCAGAAAGAAAAAACTCTTAACAATAATTGCAATTGGATCTATATTCTCAATGAAATGAATTGGAAAACTCCTGCAAATGCTATCTGGGGATTAGAACAGTTCATCTCGCATGCGCGGCAGTCACCAGATCCTACTACGCAACGTCAAACAGGGTTCTGTTGTGTTCTTCAAGGCCTCCTCCGTAGTGCCATGGCACGCAAACGCACGATTGCATACTACAATCCCAACACCAGTGTTTCTGTCTTTTGTCTGGAAGCTGCCTTACTTCATGAGTGTCATTTCATCTTGCCTCTCATGCACCATAGTTTTTTTTAGATGATCATTTCTGAATTTCTCTTGGAGGCTACAAAGCCTCTTCCGCAGTACACTCCAGCTGCCATTGCTGTTAAGGGCACTAAGCCTGCTTAGTACTATCACCACCCTAGGCTACACAACAATGGGGATGATTAGAAGGAATTGCCAAACTTTCTCCCAGATGAAGTTTTGCCAGCTTTTGTTTGGGACAATGGCGGGGAGTGTTAGTCATGTGTCTCCAGACACAGGAATATTCTTATTACACCAACGTCCAGGAAGAGGCAAAGGCATAGTAGGCACGTCAGCCATGCCCAAGTCAGACAGCACGCCTGAAGGCACGCAGAAGTCGGGAGGCACGGCCAAGGCTGCAAAGAGGAACATGTGAGACCAAGCGGTGCGCGTCACGCCACCGTGGAGGATTTTTGGCAGTTAGGACACCACCCCCTGAAGTTATGGAGATGATTATGTTTGTCAGTAGAGATTGTGGAGCAGTTAGCCGGCCTCTATTATGGGCCCAAGTCCATTGTACTATATATAGCAGATGCTTTAGGCTAGAAGGTTAGACAAGTTGGACGAAATTTTGCCGCTCTCTTGTTTTGGATCTCAGCCTTGGGCGAGATCCCTTTAATGTCTCATTTTATGTATCAAGAGATTCATATTTTGCTACATGTTTCTCTTCTTGTTCTTTTTCCTTCTGTTCTTTAGATTAGTTCTCTTTTGTCAAATCTCGCGTGACACTTTGCAACAGGGTCTTCCTGTTTGGCCTCAAGGTCCTCACAGATGGTTGTCTTGTAGGAGATCTCGGATCTAGACCACAAACACCACCCTTCAATACACGTTCAATCAGCCTTTCAGTTCAACCATTTAGTTGGAGGGCGGGAGACCTCTCTTGATCTTGATCAGAGGCTTTCCCTGTTTCAGAGGCATGGAGGGCTCCTTTTTTGCACTTCACAAAGCCTGTGGCAGGCTCAAGGGAACTGGTGATAGTAGTTCCAACCGATGAATACATTGCATTCCGTTTAGTTTGGGGGGGGGAGGGGGGGTGGGGTTAACCCTTGGGGTTAACATGTGCACATATGTGCAATATTGTAAATAGCTTTATTATGATCATTTAGTATTATGAGTAGCATTCTAGGGCCCATATTGTTTTGGATCTAGCGCTAAAATTTAGTGCTTACCCCATAGAAGGGCAAGCCCATGTATTTGTGCATTAAGTTTTGCTTTGTGGCAAGAGGTTCTCCCTTACACGTTTTAGGGCCTCAGTTTGCCCTTTGTAAATATTATTACCTTTTCCATTCTTGTGTTCTTCATTTTGCTCTTCACTTCCCATCTTTCCCTTCATTTCTTGCTTTATCTTGAGCTTGGGCAGCCTTGTAGCACTCGGTGGCCACCAGATCCATAGCTTCAAGGTGATGGCAAGAATCCCAAAACTTGACAGAAAAAAACTGCCTCCGAAGGGTTCTGAAGGATCCATCTTTTGGCATCGAGATCTTGCCCCTACGTGATGACATGACACAAAATCCTAGTCGAGCCTATGCAAGCAAGGGTGCAAGCAAAGGCTACAAGGTAGAAACCTAAGCATTATGTCTTTCGGGTACGAGGATGACTCTGGAATGGCGATTCGACTTCGCCAAGTTGTCTGAAATGTTGAAATTACCTTAGGGGTCAAGTGTTCACTGTGGGTTCTTGGCATCACCTTGAAGCAAAGGATCTGTGGCCACCGAGCGCTACAAGGTTGCCCAAACTCTAGATCATGCAAGAAAATGGAGGAGAAGATGGGAGTGAAGAACCCTTTGCACTAGGTACTTCTCAATGGTTCTACCCCGTAATATCCTAGTGTCAACTCGCAGAACCCTTTGAGGTTTTACTGCAAGAGTTTCTTCAACTGCAACCAGGTTCTCTTGTGGCAGCACATGGGATGGATCTGCTAGGTATTTTTGTAAATTGCTGACATGGAATACATTGTGCACCTTGATATCAACAGGCGATTCCAGATGATATGCAACCTTTTCTATACGCTGACTGATCTTGAAAGGTCCAGCATACCTAGACGAATAGAATCATGCATTGCATAAAGAGTATGCTTTGACGCACGCACCTATCCTAAAGATTCATTGTATAGAGCGGGAATTTTGTGTAGTAACTGATGCCTCAGGCACTGGGACTGGGGGTGCTTTATTGCGAGATGGTCATGTGTATGGTTATGAATCTAAAAAGCAGCCCCGCTGAACAGAACTATCCAACACACGACTTGGAGATGCTTGCAATTGTGCATGCCCTGAAGTTATAGAGACATTATCTTTTGGGTATGCGTCAAATCTTTAGAATAGGTGCATGCTCACATACTTCAGACCATTGGAATGCTAGATCCTTTTGAAGCAAGGTGGTCAGAGGAGCTGCCTTCTTAGAAAATTGCTTAACAAATTTGCGTTAGTACCCGGCCAATTCCAGAAATGCTTTTATTTCCCTGACAAACTGAGATTGTGGCCATTCCTGTATGGCTTTCACCGTTTCAGGATCCGGTTCAATCCCCTTACTGGAAAGAACATGGCCTAAGTAAATCAACTTCTCTTGAGCAAAACTGCATCTGGAGAGTTTACCATAAAGCTTTCAAAACTGCACGAAAGTGCTCAACATGCTCTTCTAGCATCTTAGAGTAATTTATAATATCATGGAATAACACGAGCACAAATTTATCGAGCTGAGTTCAGAAAACGTCATTCATAAGCGTCATAAAAGTAGGTGGCGCATTGGTAAGCCCAAATGGCATCACCACAAATTCACAGTGTCCATATATGGTATGGAAAGCAGTCTTAGGAATATCCTCTTCCTTAATTCTAATCTGGTGGTAGCCAGAGTGCAAATCGATCTTAGAAAAGAACTTTCTACGACTTAATTGGTCAAACAGATCATCTACTATGGGCAGAGCATAATCATTCTTAATAGTGACCGGATTCAACAGTCTATAGTCAACATATAAACGCAGACTGCCATCCTTTTTCTTTACAAACAGAACGGGAGCTCCAAATGAAGATGTACTAGGCCTAATAAATCCTTGCTCCACCACTTCCTCAAGCTGTTTCTTTAATTCCACCATCTCTACAGCATTAAAACGGTAAGGAGGCCACGAAGGTGGAGCAGATCTAGGGAACAGTTCAGCTTGTGACTTACCTCACAAAAAGGAGGTAATTCTGTAATCTTATCACGAAACACATCTTTAAATTTCTCCAACACAGCTTGAATGATCTGAGAAACAACAGTTTCTTGCACTTCCGTAGCTTTGGTTAGCAGTCCAACATACATGACTCCTCTCTTGCACATATACCGCTTAGCTTGCTTGCATGACAACACAGGAGGACCAGAAATCATAGGGCGACTACCCAATCTCTTAAACGAACCATCAGCCAACATGCAGAGGATAACCCTTTCCCTACAGTCTATATAAGCACCTACGGCCCTCAACCATGACATTCCCAAAATTAAGTCATACTTACCCAGATCAAGTATTTTAAAATTAGCACGGAATACTAACCCCCAAAGTTTAAATTACAGCCGAGGAATAAAACCATTTGACATCTTACTTACACCATCTGCTAATTCTACAGATCTAGGATGACGCGCAACCACACGCAAATCCAATTGATCAACCAATCTAGGTGGAATAAAATTGTGCGTACTACCACTATCAATGAGAAAATGAAAACGTTGCATTTGAATGCTACCTAGAAGATGGATGACATCCATAGCAAGATATTCTGGAGGATCTCCATCAATAGCATAAACGTGCATATTAGGTTCCACCTTTGATTCCTCCAGGGTAACAGCTTGGGCCCCTGCAGGCCTCTCATCAGTACGAGCACTGCGTGGCCCAGCAACACGTTGTGTACTCACTGCTCGTCTATTCCAATTACTTGGATTCCCACCACTAGCTTGAGGCTGGTTACCACGGTTTCCAGGCGCAACATTTCTGTCACACTCATTAACTCTTGCGGTGGTCGGTCCTGCATTATTCATGTTCCTCCACTTTCGAGGACAACATGCCGCATTATGCCCAACTTCTTTGCAGAAGAAATATAATCCTTCTCGACGACATCATTCTCGTTCCTCCTGACTCATCTGAGACGGTGCATTTGTCTGCCTCACAGGCATAGAATGTACATATCCCCCTGTGGCACCAGGAGAAACATAAAACCCCTCTTTTTGCTTATGAACATTTTCTTTTACTGGCTTCCAGAGCTTAGCTGCCTCTTCCCGACTTTTCTTAATCCTATCATGAACTTGCTCCTTAAACTTAGAAACTCTTATAGCTTCCTCCAAGCTAGGTCAGGCCACTCCCCCTACTAACAGAGTCAGCTCGGACTTCAACCCACGGATAAACATATCAGCTAGCTGTGCCACTATCATAGTAGATCCATACGGCTGTAATGCCCTAAACTTATTGGCATACAATTCCACTGTGTCCTCTTGGACAAAGTTCTGAATTTATTCATCTGCTCCAGTTCAAAACCAGCAGCAAATGATGGAGTTTAAATGCATCCTTAGAAGTACTCCATGAAATCTGGTTCAGAACCAAAAGATTATCTTTCTTATACTCATCCCATCATATCTTGGCAGGTCTAGTTAACAGCATATCTACAATAGTTGGCTTCAACAGCTCTGATTCGAAATAAAATTCAATCCCCTTTAGCCAAGCGTCATCATCTTCACCTATGGTATCTTTGCCACTAAAAGTCTCCCTCTTGAGATGTTTCAAAACCTTATTAACTTCATCCAGGTCATCCTCCTTCTTAGCAACCTGTTGTTGCATAGTGGCCAGCTGCTATTGCATAGCTGCCAGAATTGGCTTGGTCAAACTAGGAGGATTATTGCCATCCCCAGCACTAGGAGGATTATTGCCATCCCTAGCACTAGGAGGATTATTGCCATCCCCAGCCACTAGGAGAATTTGCTCGGTCAAACTAGGAGGCTTATTGCACCTAGGTTATAGTAATTTACACCGGCTGACCCATCAAGATAGAAGCAGTGGCAGCAATCAGGGTCCAAAGTTGCAAGACTATAAGCGCGGTCTTTTCATAGGCGAGTCTGAGGATAGAATACTGCCCGATTGTGGATCCAAGATTTGGGATACATCATGACACAGTCCAATTGCTTTGGCTTGAACATGCCAAGCCCAAATTTCAACGCATGTTGGAATTTCATGCTATAATTATTTATGCAAGTTGATCAAATCCACAGGTTATTTTGTACAGGTGATCTAGGCAAGATGTACAGTTGATTTACTGGGGGAAAAATGTACAGGTAAGTCACACAGGTCCTATACAAGTTGGAGATATTCATATGAAGATACACGTTCTCCTTGAGGTAAGTTAAACAAAGTCAAATTACTATTTATATTCTAGATGAAGGTTTTATTGCGAGATTAAAGGTTTTGGAGCCAACCGTCAGCCAAAACCACTGCTAAACCGTTGAGCCTTGTGAATATAGGATGAAGCAATCGAGCAGATTAAATATACAGATGAATCCTGATTAGCTCGGTGCAGAAGCTCGACCTAATTCATCAATTAGATGACATGTTTTGAAGTTTAGTTTTTGCTCGTTCCCATTGGAACAGTGTTTTGCTACAGTGTATTCGATATTGGTTCAAATAAGA
>JAANSK020161337.1:0-15079 GCA_011763485.2 Isoetes engelmannii
ATATTGCATCACATCTCCCTAATTCACACGCACATGACAAATGCCCGGCATCGCCGGGCACACGTTTCTAGTCTATCATACATAGTTAGAGTTCATTGAATAGTTCTTGGCATAGGAACAAGAATGGCCAATGGCTACAGCAAGAATCTAAGAATGGGCACCCAGCGGAACCTTGGCTGGCTGGCATAGCTCCTCGAAATGCATCCATGATGGCTGGTGCTGGTCGAAATGGACTGCTTGGCTGATGGGCGCGCTTCCTAAGACAAGTGGCATCTGCTTGCTGCTATAGGGCCAAAATGGGCGCTGCTTCTACAGTGATCGAAAAGTAGACCTACTTCTCCAAGAATGATGGTGGCGCGCTTCCCAAGATGGACGATGGTGACCTTCTCCCAATGGCGCTACTCCCAAAGCAGGCGCATTAGGGTTTCCCCTCCTTTTATAGAGGGGGTACCTATTAGGGTACACCCTTCTAGGGTTTGATGGAGATAGGGAAAACCCTAGGATCGTGCCATGTGGTGGTCAATTTAGTATAATAATATATTGGCATATTACCTTATGCACAATATATTGGGTCTAGGGGTGCCCCCCCCCCCAACTGAGCAATATACCGACTACCAGGTACATGTCGTACATACGACATGTACCAGTGACATGGCCAATATAATATATGTATTTATACCATACATTATCCTGGAACGTCACAAATACCATACTGAGCATGACATTTTCTTCATTCCTCTAATGAATTCACATACATAAGTCATTTCAAAGTCTAAGAGCATGGGCTGAATTCAATGATGGCCTCATGTGCACGAGCCTAGTAATGTTTTGTACACTTTCATCTTCAATTGGCTAAAAACCAAGTAACCTCTTTCAAGAAGAAAATTGTGAATACTTTAACCAAATTTGACTTACAAGTAAATGCCAAGGCATCTCTAGAAATCTGTGCTACATTCTCATTCTCCATGACACCCAGGAAATACCTCCATTTGGTCTTCCAATTCCCAAAAACACGCTCAATCATCATTCTACAAGAGCGCAACCGAAGATTGAAGTTTTTCATTTCATTTGGTAAGATTTCTCTATCTCTAAGAAAGGGAATCACCATCCATGGCAAGTCCTAGTATCCCCCATCACCTATTAAGAGGTATTCTGGGAAGTAAAAATCTTCTCTTTTAACAGCTGTAGCCCGAAATAGCTCACCAGCTTGTATTCTTTGTTTGTTACATAGAAAACATCCTCAAGATGTTCAATTTATTGTTACTCAACGGGAATCCAATTGACACATCCAGAAACACTCCTTTCATGGATACAACAACTTGCATTACTATGTTATATTATAATTCTTGTCCTTATCATAATAGTCTGGAGCTGCAACATTCCCAGGAAGATGAAATTTGAGGTGTGTGACATCAATAGTTCTAATACAATTCTGGAAACACCCGTACCTTTCAAATCCTTACTTTATTCTCTCTAAATTATTTGGCCATCCCACTAGATTTCCCATTGTGAGAATCACTGCTTTTACAATCTTCACACAATATTTCAAAATTGTTGACCTCTCAACTCCAAACTGTGTACTTCACTTGCAGCAAAGATGAACCTGATGCATACCTATTCAATGCTACTGCTACTTGTTTTGCAGGGGGAGTCAACCTGTTAGGAATGTTCCTCAATTCTTGTGGTGGATTTGTTTGCATCAAATGGACTACACGCTTACGTAGTGCACAGAAGCAAGCTGCATTCATTCGAAATAATTTTGGGTATTGGTTTACACCTCTCAAATCCACCTCATGTATCCAATGGATACCAACCAGATGAATTATAGTCAAGACTTCGAACAAGGTCTGGTGTCAACATGATGCTTGCACTCCCTGAAAACAAAGGCAACATGTGTGCATACTAGAGCAAAGACCTAACTCTACTCAATCTTTGCAACTTTCTATAGAATCTAGTGAATAGAGAATGTCTTCTTCGTCTAATGTGTGCAAGAATTTCACATGCAATCAAAACCAGCATTTGTTCATCCTCCATCTCTGATATTAGTGAAGCAAATTGGGACTAGGGAAGCAAAATATCTCTGATATCAGTGAAGCAAGTCAGGACTAGTCCATCTGTGAAGTAAACCGGTTGCAAAACCCTATAAAACCCTTTCCACAGTCGACGAAAACAAGAACACATGTGAAGCATAGCTACCGAGAACCAAGTTCCCAACTCGGTTCCCGAGGGTCTAGGGTTCCATAGGGTTGGGAACTTTAGTTCCCGATAGCAATTATTTTTTGAACATCAAATTACATAGAAATGCAAAAGACAAAAGCCTAATATCATATATAAAAAAAGCAACGAATTCCGGTTCCCATCCGTTCCCGTTCCCCTTCCGAATTTTGGGTCCAAGTTTTCGTTCCCGTTCCGGGTAGCTATACCCTTGTGGACAGACCCGGTGGTCTCTTTGCTGACGTGGCAAGACCCACTCGTAGCCCATTGTATGGTCTGATGGCCTATTGGTGTTTGTGGAGCCAATGTTTAGCCTAGCCTATTGAAGAAAATAAGTTTTGTGTACATTGTTATACTGAAAAGGGCAGTAAGTGGGCCTTTTTCATCATACAGAACACCAGAAAGGAAGGCTTGGTTCGGAATTATATTAAAGCTTTGGCATCGGACCTGGCAAACTCCTCCTCAAAATTTAGTTAATTGTGCGTGTCAATTGGGTCCAGTTCAATGAAATTATTGAAACAGCTGATGTATAACTTTTCTACCGGATTATCGCAGGGTTTGCTTGCTCCGTCGGAACATTATGTCGTGGGCTCAGACAGAACCCGATTCTGGTATTTATTTTTTGGACATTGCAAATTTATTTAGCTGAAAACATAGGGAGCTTCGGTGTGCATATGTTTTGCTCTAGAGTTAGACTTTAGGGTTACAGACAGTCTACCTGTTGAAATAAAAGAATTGAAGTTAATGTGAAATAAACGTAAGAAAGAAGATCAAATCTCTCTATCTCTTGGGATTACCATCTGCATTGTGATTCCTTGTATCAACCTTGAAACTACGGGAGACTGCTTAGACTAATGAATGCCGATGTAGCTGGTATACAGCTGTGGGAAAGTAAGGATGCCACCTAGATACATGTTTTCCAAAGCAAAGTTTAATCTAAGATCCTGAGATTGACAAGGAGTTTGCAGTTATTCTTACAGCAGTGTTTTTACTCCTTTGATGCAGGGAAGCGTATACGGAAACCTGTTCAGCGCCGTTGCGTGGATTACAGTTCCACAGTTGTGCGTTATCTTCAGGTAGACATGCATATAAGGCTGACTTATTATCTTTGCTATCTCCTTTTCTATATTCATCAATGCGTTCCTCATTTCTTTGCATTTGTAACCATAGTCATTGAGGCATTCTTTTCTAAGGATAGAGAAATCCTTAGAACCCTTACTGCTAGAAAAGATTGAACAGGCAGACTTATAGTTTTATCACAGGCTCGCGTTTGGCAGCGCGATGTCAGAGACAGTACAGCAATACAACCCACCCCATTGGCCGCAGTTGATGTAAGCAGTATTTTAATTTTCCTTTTCGTTTCTGCTCTGTATTAACCAAGTTGGTTTACACCTTAGGCATTAAAGTAGTTGAATAAGTCTTGTATGGAAAAACTAAACATATAAGAATGCATCGAGCTGAATGGGAGCTGGCAGTAATGCATCGTTAATTAACTATGAACTGGAACATGCTATTTTATTTGGCTTATCTTCTGTTTTTTATTCTAATTCTCTTGCTAGATGCACTGATCTATATATCTTTCAGATGCTGCCCACAGTTGCATATCCTGATAATCCTGCAACAAGCTTCAGTACAAAGTTTGTGCATTGCTCTACGAATAAAGTGCGCTGCTCAATTAACAGAGTTCTGGTTGGTTCAGAACCTGACCCTATAAGTTAACTTTAAGCAGACTGCATCTCACTTTTATTTACTTACTTTTGGCATGCCTAGTAAGAACCATAAAAAATAATTGTGGCAATAACAGTGGACTCCAACTGGACGGCGTCTTATTACTGGATCGCAAAGTGGTGAATTCACACTTTGGAATGGTCAGTCATTCAACTTTGAGATGATACTGCAGGTATTATGGAAGTTACTAAACTCATCTTTTAAAGTATATTGTGGTTTGCTTTAAGTTTTTTTAACTGCATTCATCTGATCGCACTTCTTCAGTAAATGCTAGTAGTAGATACTCAAATATAAGTCCTTGGCACCTTTGTGATTGGCGTATGTTATGATAATGAAAGTATGACGTTTTGGGTTTCAGAGGTCTTGGACTGTTGTGGTTGGCCTATATCATGATAATGAAAGTATGACGTTTTCGGTTTTAGAGTTCTTGTACTGTTGTATTTTTATCTGTGCATGGCAATTAGAGATTTGGTGTCTGCTTGTACAAAATTTGATGGTTTCTTCTTTTCTTTAAGACAAGAGTAGAAATTTGGTGTCTGCTTGTGCAGAATGTGATGGTTTCTTCTATTTTTCAAGACAAGAGGTGGTATCTTATTATTCTCAGCCATATTTAAAATAAATAGATGTTAGAGACTTCAATTTTTTTATGTCATTTGCAAAACAACAGGCTTGATATGGCATTTCAATCGATTGGCTAATGCACACTAAGACATCTCTACAGCATCATAATATCTCTTGTGAATTTATAGTACCCTATTATGGAATATATTTACGAATATGCCATTCGTACCACGTATGTTATCATCCACATAATAGAACAATGATAGAAGGACAGTCTTCTAAAGTGTGATGACATGACTGTTCTGGCGATATAATAGTTGCAATTATGATAAGTCCCTTCTACATTATGAGGAACTTGTCCTTTGTTACTGAATAAGGAGCAGCAGTAAATATCACAAACTTCTGGTGTAACTATATATGACAACTGCCCTGTTGTGGGCTGAAATTTGGCTTGCCCAAACATGAGTTTCAAGACCTGAACTTGTTATTTATGTTACAGGCTCATGATAATGCAATACGCTCTATGATCTGGAGTCACAATGAGAATTGGATGGTTACTGGAGATGATGGTGGTTGTATCAAGTATGTCGTGGTTTGAAAATTCTAGGCGAACTTGCTGCAGATTCTGGAGAGTTAACATCTTTTGTTCATGCAGGTATTGGCAGACAAATATGAACAATGTTAAGGCAAATAAATCTGCCCATAAAGAAGCTGTGCGGGACTTGAGGTATAATTATAGTGTGAGATGTAGTGTAGCATTCATTTTCCATTACCCGGTTGTCAATATGGTGCTGATTTAAATACGAGAAGCTGATTGACATGATTTCAAGTTCGTAATTTAGGTTACAAAGTACTAGTTGAATTAATCCTTTGATGTTCACAGCTTCTCAAGTACCGATCTGAAGTTCTGTTCATGCTCTGATGATAGCACAGTTAAAGTTTGGGACTTCGCAAGATGTCAGGAAGAACGAGCATTGTCAGGTAAGGATAACTCTTCCAGTTTTTGCGTAAGGCCCAACCAGGTTGCCTTGTGATTTAATGTTCAAGACGTGATGTTTTAGTAGAACTTTAGTAGATGTTTTCTGGATTCTAGATTGATCCTTGTTAAACGGACTTTTATTGACCTAATTTCCTGGAGGAACTTTGATAGTCTACCATACATCACGCTTTTTTTTAATATTGAGTTCTTTCCATTTGCAACTTATGTAATGGGTTTCTTGGGGAATCTTTGTTGAAAATTTGGGAGAAGCTTTACATGATGGACTCATTTATTGGTGCTTTACATACAGGCCATGGTTGGGATGTGAAAAGCGTAGATTGGCATCCACAAAAGTCTCTTCTAGTTTCAGGTGCTGTATTAAATAGGCTTGTTTTCTGTTTTAGAAATAGAATGACTAGAGGGTTCTTGCCCTCCTTGCAGATTCAAATGCAAACTGTTGTATGTAATTGGTGTCATAGACCCTATGGATCTCTAGTAACATTAATAAATCTTTCCTTTTTTCTTTCTTTTGATAATATAATAATTGATTAGAGAATTTTTTTTTTTTTTTGTCATTATGCAGGTGCAAAGGACAGCTTAGTCAAGTTGTGGGATGCAAAAAGTGGCCGGGAACTTTGTACATTGTACGTGTTTGTTTAATTATTGGATTAATAAACAGGTTCAATTTTGTTCTGTTAGGGCTGGAGAATTGACTGGAATATTGTGGCTTCCCAAATTGATGTCTATCTTATATTAGGACGTCTGATTTTCCCTCATATTGTATAGCCCTTGTGGTGGTTGCATGCCTGTTTGATTAGGGTACAGATGGACCTTGAGATTTTTTTATGAAGATTGTTAATGTTTTCATACTATTTGATTATTTGATCTTGCCTTCTTTGCCATAATGGTTTGATTGTTTATTTTTTTGATCAGGCATGGCCATAAAAACACAGTACAGGCTGTCAAGTGGAACAAGAATGGAAATTGGCTTCTAACTGCATCTAAAGACCAAATCATTAGGGTATATTTTTTTTGTGAAGTTCAGGCCTAATTTCACAAAGAATTTGTTCATTAGTATGTGTGGTTTTTAATATTATGCCTTAATGGCCACATAGCTCTATGATATTCGGAGCATGAAAGACTTGGAATCATATCGAGGGCATAAGAAAGAAGTGACAGGTATTTAACTATAACGTTGGCTTTTTAAAGAAAATCAATAATGGCTGTTTTTGTTTTTTGCATTCTACTTGATGACATTATAACTGCAATGATATCTATGGGAACATAAGAATCCTAAAATGGGACAGCAAGTCATAAAGATGTTTTGTTACTGCCAAATGGATGAATTAGGAGCAGCTATAAACTGCTGCCATATAACAAATCTCAGATATCCAATCAAGCCCCTGTAGAGCCTTTCATTCGTGCACGGAAGTTTGTATATTCCCTGGGTTCATGGATACCCTAGTGGGCTTGCAATTGTGCAAACAAGACTTTTAAGCACTTCCCTCCCTTACATGTCTGGATTGTGATAGTGGGTAGGAGATTCCTAAAAACTGTTCTGCCTGTCTTGCAAGTCTAGTTCTCTGATGCAGCAAAAGTGCTGATTCTTCAGATGGTATTTACCTTCCTAGCTGCAATAAACTAAATTGGAAACCATGACGAAGATGCTAAAGCAGAGGATATATGGAGCAAGAATGTAATTGGGAAGATTATATGGAGGCAATTCTGACATTGAGGGTCACCCTGTTGCTTTAGTAATGGCTTGTTCAAGATTTTGTGATGTGATGCTCCATTGTGGCGTACCATATGCAATAACGGAAAGTGTAGCATATCAACGCAAGTCTACCAAAACCTCATCCTGTGAGCAATGGTGTACCTTGCCATGTCTTTTCCTCATGTTTTCTCACTCCACTGGAGATCTTTTGTGGCATATTATATGTCCTTTGAATTTATCATTGGATATGGAGATCCAATGATTGACAGTTATGATCTTTACTACCTGGCTCTGGAAATATGTATGTCCTTAGACCATGCAGCCAATTGCAGAGTAAAGTCGTCAGGTAAAGCCACAGGATTTCTAGATATTTTGTCACCCAGACAGGAAAGACCTTTCCTCCGAACTTTCGTTTTTTAGAGACAATTTTAGAGGATTCCAAAATATTTGTTGGATAAGCTACAATGCTTTATTGACTGGATGTTTCCTTTTTTACAGCATTGGCTTGGCACCCATTTCATGAGGAGTTGTTTGTCAGTGGATGTCTTGACGGAAGCATTATACATTGGCTTGTTGGGTATGTTTGACTTCGTTTTGGTTTTGCATTTGTGCATTTTGCACCTGGAGCATTCTAGCCTGTTCATTCACTATGTCAATGTAGAAATGCTATTGTGACAGTGGGCACTCAACAAAATGGCCTCTGGGGTATTTCTGATGCCATCACTCGTAGATCAAGGTCCAGACACTAGCAATTGGTTTAGGTCAGAATTATTGTGGTTAGGGAACGTTACAATCATTCTGACTTCACAATGGTTATGTTTGATTCTCCACTAGACCGACCTTGTGGTATTATACCAACATAGTTTAAATGGAGAGACTGTGTACGCAATGGTTGCAGATAAAGAGGGCAGCAGAAAGGTGAATGGAATCTGCATCCACCATATGAACCAAGAGCATTTCTTGATTTCTGGTGAATGAATGCAAACAAATATGAGATCAGATGTGACAGATGAACTCTTATTTGCTATTCGGGTATGTAGATATTCATCTATTATCGTGCAAAATATAAGCTGCTATGAGACAGTTTAGTATTCTGTCATCAACTAGAGTTGAGCAGTGGTGCCCAATATACAAGGTAGGTTCTGTTGTGAGACTTCATCCTTGTCAAAGCTTATTAGGTTGCAGACCAGTGGCCTTCAATAAAGTACTCAATATGTTATGAGATCTTGGCTCACCATATGGGAGTCATCTCATTCTTCATCAGTATAAGAGGAATAAACTGGAGCTAAAGGGCAGCTTAACAGAATCATAACAGTATTCTGAACAAAAAAACAATTTGATATCTCTCCTACTGTTGGAGGCATATTAGAGCCTCCTAATTTTCATCATCATTAAAGTTTGGTTTGAAATACGTCGTCTCTATGTAGGATTTTCTTATTTGCCTCTAGCTGCATAGGATTACCTTCATTTTCACTGGCTTGATAGAGTAAAGATCCAAGGCAGTTTTCTGAAGATGTTGATAAGGGTCTAGCAACTCTCTCCCTCCCTTGGAGCACTTCCTCCTTTGGAGGACGAACTGTTGGTTTCTGTCACTTGCTGCTTTCTAGGACACTGTGTACAATTGGCTTGCCTAGTCAATCTAACTTGGAAAGTTGAAAAATTAACGGCATACACGTTCCGGATGACTTAAATTCCCAATGACTGGTCAGGGTGTACAATATTCATATTCTAGTTGTTAAATGTTTCTTGATGCATTGCTTTTGCTAGGCATGAAGTGCCCCAAGCAGAGATATTAAATGCCCACGAAATTTGATATCTCTGCTTGATAGAGTTTGAAATACGACGTCTCTATATAGGATTTTCTTATTTGCCTCTAGCTGCATAGGATTACCTTCATTTTCACTGGCTTGATAGAGTAAAGATCCAAGGCAGTTTTCTGAAGATGTTGATAAGGGCCTAGCAACTCTATCTCTCCCCCCTTGGAGCACTTCCTCCTTTGGAGGACGAACTGTTGGTTTCTGTGACTTGCTGTTTTGTAGGACACTGTGTACAATTGGCTTGTCTAGTCAATCTAATTTGGAAAGTTGAGAAATCAATGGCATACATGTTCTGCATGACTTAAATTCCCAATGACTGGTCAGGGTGTACAATCTTCATATTCTAGTTGTTAAATGTTTCTTTGATGCATTTCTTTTGCTAGGCATGAAGTACCCCAAGCAGAGATATCAAATGCCCACGAAAGCAGTGTCTGGGACTTAGCTTGGCATCCCATGGGCCATATTCTTTGCAGGTATGCTCTTTGGTTTGCATATATGCCATGATGCATATCCATTCTGACAAGTTTTTGTTTTTCTTTACTTTCAAGTGGGAGTAATGACCACACTACAAAGTTCTGGTGTAGAAATCGTCCTGGTGATGCTCATCGCGACAAATACAGTACAGCCCATCTCCAAGGTATGTACTAAGTGACGTGGGTAGTTGGAGGAGCATGGATATGGGATATCTTGCTTTTATTTTTTAAAGATTGTGATCCAATTTAAAGGGATCAGGAAATAAATTGTCATTTACGACTGTTCATAAATGCAGTAATATTTCTCAATGGAAATGGTAAGGCTTAATGTTTTTGCTGTTGTAAAGAGTGTAGTCTTCGTAGAGCATGATTTCTGTTTATGCATGCTATGGCACTGTACTTTTCTCATAAATGGGTCTGGCTTTTGCTGCGGACAGGAGCTATGAGCGAACAAGGGCACTTGGGAACCCGAGGCTCAGGGTCGTTGCAAGCAGAGGGGGGGCCAAGTGCACCTGGAACATTTTTGATGGGAGGACCTGTTGCAGATGAAGGGACTATTCCTGGTGTTGGGTTGGCAATGTCTATGTTACAGTCAACAATGGAGGCTGGAGGAGGCGCATCTAATCCTCTTGCAGTAGTACAACCTCGGGGTCCACATCCACCATCCTCCCCACATCCTTCTACAGTCAATTCATCAATGCCTTCATATCAGCAACATTCTTCACAATTTGGTCAACAAAATCAGCAGAATCAGTTGCATCAAATGCCACAAACTCAGCACCTGCCAGATTTCTCTCAACCTGGACAGCAACACTTGGCTTTATCCCAATCTCAGCTTCGATTAACACCTCCTTTGCCACAGCAATCCTCTTTCTTGCTGGGGGGTCCACCCACTGCACTTTCATCTCAATCACTTCTATCAAGACCTGTTGTTTCCGGGCATCCTTCTTCAATGTCCTTAGGTGGTATTGGCATCCAAGGCCCTCCTGTCAGGCCTGTGATGGCTCCAACAGCTCCAATTGGAATGGCATTGGCCGCGTCTGCTCCGGGATCAAATATTGGTATTGATCTCTTGGCTGGTAATGCTGGCCTTCTTGCTAGCCAACTGGGAATTGGTGGTCGTCTATTTAGATCAAATATTGTCCAGGGTCGAATGGCAGCACTCTCTCCACTAGTCCCCTACGGTGGATCTGTGGCACCTCTTCTTCCAGGTCAGCTGGTTCCAGTTCTGCCACCTTTCCAGGTGAGATTCTCATTTCTTCGTTCCTTCTCGATTGTTTCACTATTTTCTGGGTTTTGTAAAACTCCAGCAATGGAAATATGTTATAGTTCTTATTGGTTCCATGCAGGCAAATACTACAAATAACTTAGATTCAGCACATGGCCAAGTTCTTGGTATGGCTATAAATATCCCCCAGCACCATCAACATGGTCCAGGACAGCATTTGTAGAAAATATTTTTGTCCGGTAAGAATCTTTTTGCATGTTGCATCAGTAACTTAAATGTACATTTACATCCGTTCATTAGATTGAAGCCTTGGAATATTTGTTTGTTCATGATGGCGAGCAGTTTGGTCTTCCTGTTTAACTGGAAGTTGAGCTGAGGCCATGCTTAGTAAAACATTACTGTTCTATGTTACAGCATTGACATGGTAAGCTTAGAGCCATGTCTCTGGATGAAGAAAGGATTACGGATGAACTGATAAACAAGAAGAATCTCTCCTGACATGGAGCTGTGGCATTGAAAGGTAACTCTTTGCAGGGAATCGCGGGTGGTATTTTGTTTTAGAAGTGAGTTGGAACCGTGATGGTTTTTTACTTTCCAGAGAGGCAAGTATCTGTGAGAAGGAACTATGCTAGTTCTTGTTTTGCCAACAAATACAACTAAAGCCATCAGATACAGCCCCTCTGGCAGATGGCATGGTCTATAATCAGGGCAGTGGAGAGATTCTTTTCCTGAACAGCTGAACCATCAGTAGAAAATCAATCGTTTCATACTCAGACGGGCATGGGATCATATTCTATTACTACAGTCGGTAAATGCCGAGGCGATGCAAATGTTACTGAACTTCAAGACATTTGGATAAAAGAATCATTACGTTGACCATGCGTACATGGAAGACAACAGCAAATACAGCTCTCGCATTTCCATTTGAGGCGGCAAATTTCAAATAGTAATATTTTGTACTACAGTACCATTTTACATGTTGCTAAATGGATTTGCACCAGTGCAAAAACAACACTAGAAGAAAATCGCATGTCAATTGTGCAGAAAATCTTTTGGAGAATAATCTTGCTTGTACGTTCTGAATTCTTTTATCATTTATTTTCAATTCGTTCTTTCTGATTTATTTGAAAGCAATTGAAAGGCGATCTTTATGTCTTGTGTATTTATATTGCTGGAACTCTTGTGTATGACTTCTCGGCCGTAGGATCTCAAGATATTCTATGGGACATTCTGAGACATGCAATCCTGGTCCTTCATTAAGTGTTTTATGAGGTCAAATGGTTATGAGACTCTATTCTTTAGGATCAACCTTACCTTAGAAAAGAAGCATGCATGGGAGCAATTGGCCTCTTTGGAGATGTCGGCAAGTCCCCATCACTCTCAATATTTATGACACCATTGGCAAGAGCAGCCATGGCTAGCCTGTATGCACAAGTAGAAACATGAAATGTATTTGCAGTGCATGCAATACCCGAAGGGAAAAAGAAGCATCTACTTATTACAGAGATGGTGTGATTCGATTCTTGATTCCGGGAACATATGAAACTTACACTTTCCTTCCACCTTGTATCCTCCTTTCTCCTCTTCCATTTTCCCCCTTCCCCACTATTTCCCGCTTTTCCTTTTCCACGTACCCTTTTTCTCCTCCATTTTTTTTCTCTTTCCTGTTTCCCATACCTTTTTTCTTTTCTTTTCCTCTCTTTTTTTTTTCCTCTTCCCCCTTCTTTTTTTGCCCTTTGCCCTTTTCCCTTTCCCCTTTCAAAACGTTTTGACTGTGGAATTAAAGCGAGTGAATCTCGGCCATTGGTTCAAAGCATCTACGCCATCCAAAAGACAATCTAATCCGATGGCTAATCTCGTCCATACAATTTAGGGTTGATGCAACACACACTCACGCTATAACTTTATAATATAAAAAATGGAATATGGGTATAATATAAAAATGGAATATGGGGCAATCGTAGACAGACCCATGCCCCTCTTAGAGAAAGATGCCGACTTTATGGGTCAATTGCCCATTGTTGGAATCACTAAAATAGCTTGATTTCTCAGCTTCTATATGCCGAGTTTATCTTCTTGTAGAAAACAGGGTAGTCAGAAAGGGGTTGTAGTTCGACATATATAGCAGTATCTGACAAAAATTGAAGGCTGTCTAGACAAAAGAGAGAAGAGGCTGGAGAAAGGAAGCGAAGGCAGGGTCACAAGGCAAAAATGCGCAATGAGAAGGAAAGAAAAAGGCAAAAATGCGCAATGAGAAGGAAAGAAAAATGCACAAAAAATCGAAGCAGCAAAACTGAAATAAACAGAGCGGCAATCCCGCTATGACGCTTATTATCTTCATTCCTATTTCTGTGCGATTTTCTAGTTTTGACGTTCGTAGATTTGCAAAAATTATGATCTAATGGTAAAAACTCATGCCACATCATTTTGGGCTGATGCAGAAGTGATACGTGGATAGCTTAGAATCGCAACAAAAGGTGTAGACCTGGTAGGGCCAGTGTACTAAAAAGACAAAATGAAAGGCAAAATGGGAAAACAGGAAGGGGAGGGGAAAAGGAAGTTAAAAATAAAAAAAGGGTGCAAGAGAAAAAACAGGGAGTGGGAAAATGGAAAAATAAATGCTAATACTGTAGTACATGGTTAGTGATATTTATTAAAATAGAAGAAATGATCGATCTCATCCCACTCCAAAGAAAGTCTTGCATGCATCAGGAGTAGAATAACCTATCATAGTGCCATCTCTACTTTAAATGTCACCACATGTATATATGGTGTTTCTGCGATTGGAATCGTGCCCTATGTATGCAAGCCTTCTCTGAATCTTGGAGTTTGACACCAATTTTCTTTTGTTGAAAGTGACCTAATAGAGACATAATTCAAGCTACATATGAATGATGACGATGGTTTCTAGTAGCCAATTCTATCTGAAAAAATATAGAATACTACTCAACGGTGTTCCTTGTGCAGTATCCCAAACCTTAATAATTGTGGCCAATACTAGGTGTCTAATAATAAACACAATTAATTTAATAAGGAGCAGTGCTTTAATCATGCATTTAGAGAAAAAAAGTAAAAAAGGAAAAAAACTATTCGTTTAAATTAAATGTATTTTTTACATGTTAGTTGACTGGGGGTTTGTCCCTCCTTGGTGTAGGACCTCCAAAATATAAGATGTGATAAGCAAAAGCATTATATAAATATAAAAAAGAAAATACTACTCCATCTTGCATGAAGAGACTTGATGAACTCAATGGGAAAGAGAATCCTCGGTGGATGATAAAGATTAATCAATTCAATTCAATTTATTAGATGAGACTAGACTTGACTAGTTTCTGGGGTGACATGTGTGATGCAAGAATGCCTAACACATTTTGCTTCATTACAATATGGAAACAGGGTCGCTGTTATGATGCTCGTGCTGACACGTGTCAACCCTCTACATTCCGGGATGGAAGTCGGGTCTTCCGATTCTGGACAACTGGTTGAATAGGTTAACAACATGGAAACAACATGGTTCAGAAGCAGGGGATTTCTGGAAACAGAGGGCGACCAGTTGTTGCTTCCAGTGGAGAAGCTTTTGCAGCCATTCGACAAGCCTAGCAACGGAGCAGCCATTCGACAAGCTTTTGCAGCGGAGAAGCTTAGCAAGCTTTTGTAAGCTGTTGTGTCAAGCTATTTGGCAAAAAGTAAGAAGTTTTTAAGCTGTTACTTCCAACGAAGAAGTTTTTAAAACCGTAGGTGCGCTTTTTGGTCTGCCAGAGAGGCCAGGGATGATTTTACAGATCTCAAGGATTTTTGCAGAGGCTCTCTGATTACAAGGTTTCCGGATCTCTGCAGCGGCTCTCTGATTACAAGGTTTTCGGATCTGCGGCGGCCATAGCTAGGGCTTTTCTTACTGGGCTTCCGGAGCTCAAGGCCGATTTTTATTTTTATTTTTATTTTCCCAGTTATATCTGTTGAAACATATCGGTTCTTTTCTTGCTTCCTTGAACTGTTCTTATTTGTTACATATTCTAAACGAGGTGCACCCTAGACTACCTCGGTCGTCGGATCCGTCGATCCTATGGCTTAGATATTATGTTAGGGCCTCTGGACGCCTCTCGTTTCGATTATAGTGAATTTTGATTGGGGGCGCCTATGATTTTGAAATATGAATACCTCGGTCGTCGGATCCGTCGATCCTATGGCTTAGATATTATGTTAGGGCCTCTGGACGCCTCTCGTTTTGATTATAGTGAATTTTGATTGGGGGCGCCTATGATTTTGAAATATGAAATACGGGTTTCCTTAAGGTTTTGAAATCTGAAATACGAGGACTCGAACCTCTACCAAAATAATTCAATGTCCTAATAAGAATACGTTGGC
>JAANSK020161448.1:0-15078 GCA_011763485.2 Isoetes engelmannii
CTTCGCTTCAGGTCAAGAAGCTGGTACGTAAATCTTCCAATCAATGTTTTCTTCTATTCATAGATGAATGTTATCCTGCTTTTGAGTGCTGTCATATGAGTGCTGATGGTGAGGTCAAAGAGACAAAAGGTCAGAAGGAATTGCAGGATCGGTTGTGTGAATTTGAGGATGTGTTCCCTGAGGAACTTCCTGAAGGGCTTCCACCTAGTACGGAGATTGAACATGAGATTGATTTAGAGCCTGAATCCAAGCCTGTATTTCGTAGTCCCTATAGACCATCCATATTGGAACAAGAGGAGGTAAAGAAACAGGTTCATGAGTTGTTGCCAAAGGGTTTGTAAGGCCTAGCAAATCCCGTTATGGTGCTCCTGTGATTCTAGTTAAGAAAAAGGACGACTCAATGCGGATGTGCATTGATTATCGTGCCTTGAATAAGATCACGATCAAGAATAGGTACCCCTACCTAGGATTGATGAGATTATGGATAGATTAACAGGAGTTAAGTACGTTTCTAAGTTGGATTTGCGCAGTGGCTATCACCAGATAAAAGTGAAGGAGTCCAGATATACACAAGACTGCCTTCAGGACCACGTTTGGTCACTTTGAGTTCTTGGTGATGCCTTTTGGACAGACAAATGCTCCTGCTAACTTTTCCAGAATGATGAATGAGGTTTTTGCAGGATGTCTTGATACTTTTGTTGAAGTATTTTTAAATGATATCCTAGTGTATAGCAAAACCTTAAATGAGCATTTGAATCATTTGCGTCCGGTACTAACTCTGCTCAGACAACATAAGTTGTATGCGGAAAGTGCGAATTTTTGATTGGGCCACATCGTATCTGCGGATGGTGTAGCTGTGGAACCCAAGAAGACGGAGGTGATTCAGTCTTGGCCGGTGCCTAAGAATGTATCTGAGTTGCGTAGTTTCTTGGGATTCGTGTGTGGGCTAATGCAATGTTTTGGTGCATGTTGGCATTGAGTCATAGTCGTCGCATGGTCTAGTCTGATTGCGAAGCGCGCTGGGCAATTTAGACTAGGAGGCAAGTTAATTAGAATTTTAAATAGAGCAACATTAGCTAAGGTAATGTTGCAGAAATTCTAGTGCCCCGTTTCGGAGCTGGAGAATGTCCCTGGTAGTGGGAATATTCTCAGGGGTGGCACCTGGTCAAGTGGACGCCAATTTTTTCAATATGGTGCTCGGCTCCCCTGTGCTATAGACGTGGCATTTATGGTGCGCCAACTAATTCCTTAGGTAAGGGAAATGGGATTTCCTTCTTAAATAGTTTTATAACTGTTGGTTGAATGGTGAGCACCCCAAATGGTGGGGCTGCCACTATCGTGGCCATGCCACGACTTGACAGGCAGCAAGAGCTGCCGAATGTATCTCCAGCAGTCGTATCTGCTGCGGGAGCAGACCCACTGCCCTTGTAAGTGGCTGCCATGTGGCAGGGGATTACAACAGACCAGAGAATGTCTGTGGGGAAAATACATAAAGAGAGGCAGGGAAGGCTGAACTATTAATAGCGGTAGCTGAAGGGATTAACCGGAGGCGTTTAAGGAGGACGAATTTGGAGATAGATCGTGCAAGAGCTCCTGTGGTGTAGTAGGGGAAGCTTCACCTTGGGTAAGCCATGAATTAAATGAATTCGTGGGGATGGCAGAACCATAGTGGTGGCCTGCGGTAGGGCGACCCGCCTGTAAATACTTACCTATGTAAACTATAGAAGCTTCCATATGCCTCTGTGGAAAGGTCCTCTGATAAGGGACGCTTCACATGCAAAATTCGTCACTGTTCACATGCGCAGGGTTGGAGACGGATGGAAGCCGTTGGAGCCGTTCTTGGACAGAACTGCTGAAGCAGTTCCAGAGCGCCAAGCCGGTGACGCTCACATGTGGGGCGTCCCTAAGAAGGGGGGCTTACCTTAATCCGACGTCTCTTGCTAAGTCCTTGCAAAGCCTTGAAGAATTAGCTGGAGCTAATTCGTGGTTGACTGTACTTTTAGTACATGGGCTTGCTGAGGCGAGTGGTACTACCTTAGCATGTAAGCCAGGCTGCGAGGCTTTGCCTTCTTCATAATTCCTTGCTTCTGATGAGCGTGGCTTGTCTAATATAGAGTAGGTGCTAGTGAGGTGAAATGTAGCACTGGTATGGGACGGTGTTAGATGTAGCCAACAGTCTAGTAATCTAGGTTCTTGTGATGCTTGCAGTTTCTCTCTTACACTGGATCCACCAGCGCGGGAGTTCTAGATGACGTATTGTCTAGATATGGCGGGGTGGCAGATGCTATGGTGCGTGTGGTGGATTCCATA
This sequence comes from Isoetes engelmannii, assembly GCA_011763485.2. Lineage (NCBI taxonomy): Eukaryota > Viridiplantae > Streptophyta > Lycopodiopsida > Isoetales > Isoetaceae > Isoetes > Isoetes engelmannii. The sequence goes on from JAANSK020161448.1 coordinate 2,311, forward strand.
TGTGTGTTCTTGCTGTCAGTCAGTCATTGCTTTAAGTTTACTCTAGTGGATAACGTTTATGCATGTTGCTAACACGTGGAGCCATGTGCAGGCTATCTGATAGCTGGCGGTTGACGGTTGACGTGTATCTTGTATTGTACCTTGTTATCTGTATACGTGGTTTACATGTATACAGGCTCGTGGGAGGCAGTTGTTGTTCTGTGTACTCAGATGGTTTTATGTGAATATGAATGAAAGTTTTTTGGGACTAAAAATTTTGGTTCATAACAGTACACACACGTAGCCCCGCCAGCTATCAGATAGCCTGCACATGACTCCACGTGTTAGCAACATGCATAGAACATATCCAATAGAGTAATATGACTGACTGACAACAAGAACACACACATGGAATCCACCACATGCACCATAGCATCTGCCAACATAGATGCACCCCACCATATCTAGACAGTACGTCGTCTTTAACCCCCGCGCTGGTGGATCCAATGTAAGAGAGAAACTACAAGCAATATAAGAACCTAGGTCCCTAGCCTGTTGGTTCCATCTACCACCGTCCCATACCAGTGGCAGACTTCGCTTCACCAGCACCTATGATTCCTATCTAGACAAGCCATGCTCATCTCATCTTATGCTTCCATAAAACTCTCTTGGATAAGTACATACCATACTCATCCCAGTATCACAAGGATACATAACCGAGCATAGCTCAGTAGTAGAGACCTTGCTTTCATTAGACTGTTGATAAATATATAGCAGCGTCCCATACCACCACCATACATCTATCCCACTAGCACTCACAATTTCATGATAAGCTCAGCTTATCTTCACAAAAGGAATATATTAAGGAGGCCATGGTCTTGAAGTAGCCAGACTTCCATGCCCAAAACACGGACACTAATCGTAGCTGATACCTGCACCTTTCAGTGCAAGCAATCCATAGCTTAAGAATTCTTTTAAGCTAATTCTACAAGGCCTTGGAAGAGCAGTTCATAAGAGCGCATTCATTGACGGCAATCCTTTTGATATCATGGAAGGAATTTCCACAAGGTTCGGGCAGAGCTTTAATGGTTTAATCAAGTAACCAATTTAAGGTCTGCTCTTAAACGACAGACCACCAGTATGTCTGTTGAGAAACTAGAAAAATGGAGGAGATAGATCATAGTATAGATAATACAAATCAAGAGAATAGGAAACAAAGGAGATGCCTCATGCATCGTCATGTCCCGAATAGGGCTCGGGACCACACCCTTCACTGCAGATTGAAGAACTCAGCACATCAAGAATGGAGGAGGAAGAGTGATCTTTGAGATGCCGGATGCTTCCTTATATAAGATCTTGGGTCGGTGGAGTTCCAACGGTCTTCTCCAAATATAGGTTGAGACAAAAGTGTAGTTAGTAGTGATCGTAGAGATTCCATATTCCAACACCCCCACTCAAAGGGATGCCGTAATGAAATGGAGGTTCCCTTTGAAAATCAGCAGGATGGAATCTCCGATTACCAACACCCCACTCAAAGGGATACCGAAATGTAATGAGGCTCTTTTCTTCATACTTCATACAGGCTCTTTTCTTCATACGAAGCCCCCACTCAAAACTTAGTCCAAGAGATGATGCGTCCCCATTTTTAACTCAGAAAATGGGCCTAAGCTTCACCGTGCTCTTTGGCATGCTTGCACCCTGCTCTGTCACCGCTCCAAGTGTCTCTGAGTCAATTGCTTGCTCAATTGCTTGCTGGCAACAACATCACTATACATATCAAGAGATGCCCCCAGGCTTTTAACACTGGCGTGACACTCTACAAAAAAAATCTGGCTTCGGCTAAAATGTTGCTCCTGGCACAACGCCCTTGATGAGGCACAAACTTCCACTTGAAAGGGATGCAAAAATTCCACCTGTTGAACAAACTAGAGAATGCAAGAAAATGAAGTGTGCCATTGCCTCTGCCAGCAAATCTATGGCACTACTACCACGTGTGTTCCCCAGACTCGGCAAGAGAGTACCACATGCTCGGCTTGCTTACTGGCGCTAACATCACAACACAAATTACTACAATCATAGGTGTGTTCCCCTAGACTCGGCAAGAGAGTACCACATGCTCTACTTGCTTACTGGTGCTAACACACAAACCAGAGAGGTCTTCCAAGCTTACTTTCTTGGCAAAACACTCAGCAAATATAGCATCTCACCCAGACTGGCGTGGACACCAAAACAATATGAAGAGGTCTTCCAGGCTTTTATCCTGGCAAGAGGACTCATAATTTGACATATATTCAATACAATTCCAGGCCTGATCAGGCCCCCACTACCTTTCTTGGCACTTCCATCCATCCATCATAATATTAATACATGGAACTGTGATAATACTACTTGCTGCAGTGCTTGATGGTGTACCAGACCATTAAAATCACCTTTCCAAGATCTCTTCCACGAAAATGAGAAGGTGATGTTGAATATTATTCAAGCTGCATAACATTTGCTTGTCATCACGATTGAATACCAATAGCCGCATACTCACCTAGCTGCAAGCAGCTGCTTTGCTTCTGTTTATGCACCCATTCCAGAAACCACATTCTAATCTCTTCATTGCAAGCTTGGAAGCCAAACATCCTCCAAGATTTTTTTTTTTTTTTGGTTGTACATCACATGTCAGATCCAAGGTGATAGGCTGTAGATAAGAAGATTCTTTTCATGATCATAGAATATATTGGTTGATCCAAAAATTCCACCATTCGTCCAACGTCAGTAAGGAAATCAGATAATTTTGACCAGATAAAATAAGCAAATTCTTGTATGGTTCAGCCAAAGAGCATATGTAACAGAAAGGGTAATAGAGAAATAGATATTTCAAAAAAAAAAGACTAAATGATGCAATTCAAAAGATGCAGTGGGAAGGGTGGGATCAGATAGATATCATAATGGAAAGATGAAGGAAGGGGAAGGGAAGAAACATCTACAGGTGAAAGTGGAAACATTAGGCAGATGTGGGAGCATAATCAAGGCAGGGACAACGTGTACATGACAACAGAAGCAGAAACTACTGAAAGGGTCCAGATATACGGGCAGGCAAGCTGCATAAATGTATAGAAAAAAAACAAATGCAAATTAAGCAAATCTCCCAAGTTCAAGAGGGCTCCACCAAAAAAAAACTCTTTAGCCAAGTCCATGGCATCTTGCAAGATCTTGATCTTGCCACGCCTTAACAAGATTCCCTCAAGATTCATAGGCTGCACTGCATATGCATCCGTATCAATTTTCAGGCAACACCCATAAGACTACCAAGAAATCCTGATTCTTTGGCCACCAAAACCGGGTTCTTATGCTAATCTTCCAGCCGCTAGTATCCTTATTTTGGTCAAAAAAGGGTTTGCAAACAAGCTTAACCATGAATTTATCTCTGAATGGCTTTTGGAATGAATTGAACTAGTCTAAATGGCAAAATAACGATGGCAAGAAGGAAAGACATATCAAGAATAGTATAACACTGTAACACTGTAGGAAAGCAAACAGGATCAGGGAATGAAAAGCATCAAGAGGAAAATTGGAGGCTGACGTGGGAAAAGAGGTAGAGTGGTTTTCAGATCTTCAGGCTCTGGAATCCAAGAACCATTGCAAAGATGAGAGAAGACATGCAAAGTTGTTAAAAGGAGAAGCTACTGGAAATATGGCGCGACAGGTCGCCATAAGAGCTTTTGCTTTCTGCAACAAGAAACTGGAGGCAGCATTCTTTGCGCAGAAGAACCCATCGTTGTGAAGGAGATCGACTGATGTAGATAATGAATCAGAGCTTCTAACATCAGTTTGCCTGCGACTTAGGCGATTTCAGGCGAGAGTGGGCCCATAACCTGTTGAGAAACTAGAAAAATGGAGGAGATAGATCATAGTATAGATAATACAAATAAAGAGAATAGGAAACAAAGGAGATGCCTCATGCATCGTCATGTCCCGAATAGGGCTCGGGACCACACCCTTCACTGCAGATTGAAGAACTCAGCACATCAAGAATGGAGGAGGAAGAGTGATCTTTGAGATGCCGGATGCTTCCTTATATAAGATCTTGGGTCGGTGGAGTTCCAACGGTCTTCTCCAAATATAGGTTGAGACAAAAGTGTAGTTAGTAGTGATCGTAGAGATTCCATATTCCAACATGTCACAGTCGTCCAGAAGGACTCAGCCATCATGGCTTACCTGGAACCCCAAGTTCTTTCTGCACCCAGCAGCCAACACCTTGTAGGATGCCTCCAAGTCGTTTCTTCCTAAAATCCGTCTCCTTCTTCCTTCTGCAGCCTTTCGACCTGTACAAAACCCCTGAAACAGGCCACGCACACTTTTATTTATTCATGCCCACGTGGCAGGAGCATCTGGCAATGACCCATTGGAGTAAGGTGGCTCCAATCGATCTATTTGAAGCTCCAGGCTTCAAGCACGAGCAGCCCGTTTGCTGCTGTTACAGCAGCCCAAAAGGAGAATGATAACTACCCCCAATATTAGCCATTAAGGAAATATCATTTCCTTATCTAAGGAATTTAGTAGTGCACCTTAAGTGCTACGTCTGCTGCACAATGGAGCCGAGCATCATATTGGGAAAATTGGCATCCATGTGACCGGGTGCCACCTCTGAGAATATTCCCACTCACTGGGACATTCTCTGGCTCGGAATCGGGGCGCTAGAATTTTTGCAACATTACCTTAGCTAATGTTGCTCTAGTTAGAATTCTAGATAACTTGCCCCCTAGTCTAAATTACCCAGCGCACTTTGCAATTAGACTAAGCCATGCAACCACAATGACTCAATGCTAACATGCACCGAAACATTGCATTAGCCCACACAAGGCATGCACGTCAATTCACAATTATGGTCTGTACAATTTGGGCATAACATTACTCTCCCTTTGGGAATTCTTGTCCTCAAGAATTAGCTCCAGACCATTGAGCCATTACATCCAGATATTGAGTCATGAAATGACGACTCTCCCACGTCACCTCTGAGACAGGTCTATGTTTCCATTTTACCAAAAATTCTATCTGGTGTCTCTGGCGGATCCGCACCATCCGACAATTCAATATTCTTTCAGGGGTAGGGATTCTATCCAACTCCACCATGCGTTCCTCAGAAGGTACAACATTCGCAGCTTTCCCAAGAGCTGGTCACAACTGGATCACATGAAAAACTGGGTGAATGTCCAAATTCGGTGGCAGTTGTAACTTGAAGGCAATATCATTGTACTTCTTCAGGATTTTATACAAACCACTGTATCTTGGAGGGAGCTTTGGTTTCTTTCCTGCTAGCAATGGCAATATTGCTTTCCTTTTCAGGTTTGCAAGAAAGACTACACGAAGATACACCAGCTGACCTTCATGTAGCTTGATCGAGGCTGTAGACAAATTGGTACGTGCCCTTGCCCGATCCTGGACGTGTCTCATGTGTAATTGACACAACTCAAGTGTCACATCCATGCCTTTAAGCATATTTATTGAAGCATCAGTTTTCAGCCCATCAAAACCAAGCAATACAGGTCCTCTGGGATTTCTCCCAAACATAGCCACAAAGGGGCTAGTTTTGATGCTCTGCTGGTACCCATTATTGTAAGCAAATTCCACAATCGACAAGTAGTCCTCCCATCTGGATTGTTGAGTGGCCACATAAGATCTCAACATATCCTCCAGAATCTGATTCACTCTCTCAATGGTGGGCCCATAACCCACAGATCCCAGGATCAAAAGCTGGCTCTGATACCAACTGAGACGGACCCAGCCCTCTTGGCTTGGATCGTCGCATAAACGTTTAACATTTAACTCATTAAGCTAATAAATACTACACAATACAATAACACAAAATGATTTCAAAGTAACCGAGTCATGTATTTATAAAATACTAGCCGAGTACAATACACCATAAAAGAGTTCTGCCACATTATATACAAGAGGTTTCACACATAAAAGCATCAACACACATAGACAATCACTCGAATCCTTCCTCTGAGGTGACGGAGGAAGATCCGGAAGCTTCTGAGGTCTCCAAGGCGTCCTCCCCAGAACTGTCATCTAACAGAATGACACGTGGATGCACTTGATCATAATAGATCTGCCTAAACAGAGAGGTCAATATCTCAAAGAGTCTATGCTTTGATACAATCTCTGGCTTGTCCCAAGTCTCTCGATACCACCAGGTAACGAAGGAATCCAAGTGCAGAGTAATACTAGGCTCGTTCGGGTGGGCCATCTTTAAATGCACACATATAAGGAAAAGGGGGGTTAGTCCACAGGGACTAAGTGGGGAAGTTAGGGCAAAGGAAAACCCAATTAGACACACGATAGAAGTTAATAAAGTCTTATCTCCTCCAATTTTCCGCAAGATTAGAACAAGTTCAACATGATTACATAAATGCACAAGCACATGCCAAATCTCAACTCCCCTTGGGTCGCGACCCCAAGGAGACACTTATTTAACTGTACCTACAGATTCCAACAAGGGGGCTCTCCCCGTGGACTCATCCGTCTAGCCCTCCGGCCACGGATGCGGAGTTACACGGCCATCCCACCCCTCCAAAGATGGGTCGTTCAATGCAGATGCCATAATTCCACAAGAATCTTACAAAATACAATATCATGTCTATAGCAAAATACCATGCAATCCTCATATCTATACCATATGTTCTAGCATAATAGAATCCTCAAGCATCTCAACTGCTATGTGTCATGGCATAATCTACTTCTATTGTCAGATACACAACATAGAAGTACCAACAAACCAAATTATAAAGTAAACAACCCCCTGCTGGCTAAAGTACATTGTTCATGGTTTGTTCCGTCGGTGCTACCAACCCCTATCTATGCACCTAGCCAAGACTTGGAGAGAGGGTCAATATAACTTGGTCTATTCATAACCCCTTCTAGAGGATGATACCCCTTAGGTGTGGTTCTATCATACTAGAATTATGGATTCCTATGGTTCAAGGCCTTAGACATGATTTTAAATCCTTAGAATACTAATTCCATTTATGGGGGTACCGGACCCTGGTATCCCCCTCACTAAACAGAAGGAAATTTATCACAGCAGACCCATGGTAGGCCAAGCTTTTCATAGATCTGACTGGGCTCCAGTGTAGCACGCCCAGGTCTGGAGCAATGTAGCAGAAAGCACAGGTGTAATATTATACTGATGTTTCATTCAAAGACTGGAAGCCCCACGGTACTCTATCTGGCGGCCTTGCAATAAAAAATAGCTGCAGGAATGAAACTAGAGGTCTACAGTCTAGCCAGGAACGCGGAATGGGTTTAATTGCACAAAGCTTGGCTGCCAGATGCCACCCATATCACACTGGATGGTGGAAGGAGCAATTAGCTTTCCATCACCAGGCGCCAATAGAGCCCAATTTGGCTGGAATAGCTTGCATAGACCGTTTATAGGAGTAGAAGCAACTGTAGTCTTGGAAATTCGAACTTACAAAGCATAGCACAAGTCTTTTGTGTACCAAGATGTATAATTCGGCCGGATTCTAAGCTGGAGACATGGTTTAGACCCTCACAGAGGTCGAATCAGCTCAAGGTAGTAACCGGTTCCAACGCGTCCAGGACAGACTTTACAGATCGACTTGGTTGGGGCGGACAGGAGCGCGGTTCTGGTTTCAGGCCACGAATCCATTTAATTCCTTTAGGATTGGTTAATTATTCTTAACGGCTGCTTAAATTCCCTTTAGAATCCTCCTGACTCAGTTTCATGCAGGCATAATTCCTCACCTTTTTCTGCTACTTCCGGTAGTCCTGGTGGTTGCGTTCACCTTCTCTTCTTCATACGTCCAATTGTTAATTGTTTTCCTGCTTTGCGAGCGCTTTCTCCTGCTTCCCTCTTTTGTTCTTATCCTTCCTAAACCCCTGTTCCAGCTTTATATACTTCTGCTCATTGACATATGGTGAAATTTTACAGGTCAGGCAGCTCTAGGCTAGCTGCTTGTGATAAACTCATGCAAATCGATGGGGCCTGTTATCCTTAAATATTCACCCATTTCAATGGACCACAAACCATTATTTAATAATTGGCTACAATACGTAATTTTGTCTGGAGTGGCAACGAGATTGGAGCAGTCGTCAAAGTGGCCTGGAAAAAGTGCATACGTCCTAAAAGACGGTGGTCTGGGGATGACCTATCGCTTCACAGTAAGGTCCTAATCTCAAAGTTCATGTGGAGAATTATTTTAAGGCACACACAGTCTTAGATGTGCTTGATACTCCAGGCTCTTGAGCGTTCACGCCTTTTTGGCAAGCCCTCCCGTTCCCTGTCCTGCCTTGAGCTTTGTTCTACCCTTTGAAGTCATTTCCTCATGCTTCCCCCTTCCTTCACGGACTTCTTAAAGCGTGGGGAGCTGTTAGTTCATTGGCCTCTCTGCATCCTTCGAACACCTTGTTTCTCCTGTCCCTTCCTTTGGGTGCCCCTACCAGATGCGCCTCCACTTGTCTCCACCATGCATCCCAAAACTCAGTGTAGATGGCAGTGTGCGGGTATCTCTCTGGTACAGGAGTGGTATTCTAATGGACGTCTTCATTCTTGGTAAGAGTTCAAGGACACTTTCAGTTTGACTGAGCGAGATTATGGTATAGGCCCAGCCTTGAGAATGAACGTGTTTGGGATTTTGTAGCAGATATTCCGTGGGGGAAGAACTTTGTTCAGACTTGCTACAAACATCTCAGCGCGCAGCCCCCTTTGCCTCCTTCAGTCCACTGGCAATTAAGAGTTCCGAAAGCATAGCATGCAGTGGTATGGTCCAGAGTGTGGGACAAGAACATTATTCCAAAACATTCAGTTCTTCTCTGGCAAATTGTGCATAGGGCAGTGAGGACTAGTGCCCGAGTTCACTCATTCAGACCATCTGTTAGTCCTCTTAGTAAACTTGCTCCCGAAACAATTGAGCATTGTTTTGTGCTTTGTGGTGACCTCGGTCACATTTGGTCCACTGTCTGTACAGCCTCCTTTCGGACTCACCTCACAAGTCAACAGGTTCCGTTGGGCATTCTCCCTGCTAGATGGCCCTGCTTCAAGAAGTGGGCGTTCAACATTTGCATGGCTCTAGTCTGTTGGGCAGTTTGGAAACGCAGGTGTCATGTCGTCTTCAGAGGTTTGCATACTCCTGTTGCTAGCCTCTATCAAGAGATTAAATCCCGTCTTCATCACCAGTTTTTGATTTCGAAGTTGCATCCAGATGTCAGGGATGAGGTTTGGGGCTACCTCCACCTACCTTGACGTCCCATTGTACTAGTTTTCCAGTTAATATAAATTGTCTCTCGTTCTTCAAGGGAAAAAAAACAATATTTATTATTTAGATGATGCATGATTTCTGAAACATGGTACAGGAAGCATTGTAGGCAGTTTTCTTGCAATTGGAAAAACTTTGCAATATATCTTAAATGTAGATGGAAGGATAGGATGTTTACAACAGCTCGAATTGTGTTTTGCAACAAGAAAGGCATAGCGATGATGCTACGACAAAGCTTTTGTACTCTTCTTTGCTTTGTGGCCTTATGCGCCTTTATCTCATTTTGTGCGTTGGAGGGATTTTTTTGGAGAAATATGTTGGTTGTTTGCAAGATGCCTGTGATTTAGAACATATATATTTCTTGATTACTAGCAAACCTTTTGGATTGAGAGGGAGAACCGTAGAATTATATCATGTACATGTTATATCATATTCATGTACGATTGAGTTGGTGAGAGTACATGAGCCCGGTTTTTCTGTGTAGAAGACCGTGGATTTAGATATTCAATGTAAGTTCTGATTTTTCAAATTTTCCTTTTTCCATTGAAATATACTTAGAGATGTACGTATTTTTCTGGCGTTTCACGTTGCTCCATATCAAGCTGTGTATTGTACTAGGAGTTTGCTAGTTTGCCCACGAAAGTTTTTGTCTTAATTTGTTGCTTAGGGAAGGGGTAATGGCGAGCCAGGCCGAGTAGGGCATAATGGCCTCCCCGGGGCCATTAGCCCATGTAATAATCGGGGGGAGGCTATTACGAACATGACGTGGCCCTGTTTTTTCCTTTTTTTCTTATGCCGTGGTGGATGAATTTTAGATTAGGAAATTATAGCTTTTTTTTTTTGAAGAACTTATATCAATGTATTAAAAGAATGACAAGGTTACAAGGTGAGTGAGGAGCAAGAAACGCTGCCTCGAAGAGACATCAGTACCCCACCACTCCATCATCCGCTCAACTACAACTGAACAAAACATCCATCAGCATCTACAATCCCCAGGAAGTCTCGCCAGATGGCGAACTTCCGTTCAGCCAACCCTGGAAACACCTAACTCTGAAACAACTTATACCTCAAGCGGGGGATCAAAGAGGACGAAGGCTGCTGCTCCCCCTGGAAAACCCACAGCTGCCGGCGCTTCCAAATGAGCCACACTAACCAAGCCACACACAGGTGCAAGGCTTGCTTCCGCAGGAGAGGCCAAGCACCAGGATACAAATGCAAGAGCAGCTGCTGACTGGTTAGCCGAACCTGGAGCCGAGCCTGAACCCAGTCCCAGGCCGCCTGCAGGTTAAATCCAAGATGGCCAAACCACCATCCTCCCGGGGGCGGAGACACTTCCACCACGCCACCTTAACCACTGCCCCCTCATCGTCCCTGCCCCATACAAAGTTCAAGACCATCCTGTCCAATGCCTGCATCTTCCCGTCCGGGGCCAACATAGCGGATGTCGTGTAACATAGTGCCATAATTGGTAATAATAGCCTCCCTCCTATTATTACGGTCATGAAAACCCTTTTAAGAAATACTCATACTGAACCAATTGTTCTTTAACACTTTACTTATATAGTTCTTCTCTATAACAATATAGAAGTTGGGCCTTTTTTTCTTTTTTAATGGCCTGCATTTTGTACTGACGCGTGGCATCTGCCAATAACATGGAATGGAACTTGGGTTCATCCATTCCGCACGACCGATTCTCTAGGTCATATTTTAGGGTTCTTATCAGTTTAGGGTTCTTCAGGTAATCGCCGCAGAGGAGTGACCAGATGAAGAATTCAAGGAAAGAACAAGCAGCAAAAAGCCCAGATCTTTGCAGATGCTGTTGAGCAGAGGATCTTCGCCAAGCCTCGCAGTATCTTACATGACCAAGGATCTAACAGGATTGAATCTTCGCCATATTTAAATGTTCGTTTTTATAGACTGAAGCTTCTCCAGATTCGAAGCTCTGATCTTAGGTCTGAAACACAAAATCTGAAAAAAAACATTCCCAACATAATAGAATGTGTGGCATGGGAATACAATATAGGATATGAATAATAGAATGCATGGCATGGGGTTTCTTCAGAATAGAATAGAATAGAATAAACATCTTTATCGTCCACGGCGGCCAGTTGGCTTATGGGACCCATACAAAGAGAGAACAACAAGTGCATTACTGCCTGGATGGACCCCCCGCCCCGAGCAGTTTTCAGGGGAAAATCGTGGCAACAATGAACTTGCTGGTATGTTGTACATGGAGATGCCATCACAAGCCAGAAGGCCAGAGACGACGCCTCTCGTCGATGACCTTCTGAAGATATGACCCAAGAGTTCCCGCCGCATTAGTGCTCAGCAAGAGATGCAGTGGCTAGTTCGGCACTACCAATCGCAGATGCCGCATCCTAATTTGTTCATAGGAGGAGCATGTTTGCAGAGCATGGCGCTCATCTTCAATGACCCCTTGGTGGCAGCAGTTGCAAGTCCTGTCCTCACGTGCTTCCCTTGCCCATAACCCCGTTTGAATGCAGGCTATCAGCTTGTGCTTTTTAATGGAGAGTGGGGTGCGCACCGCATGAGTGTGGGGTTCATCTGCTGTCTGGAGTGCGCCATCTTGACCTGTGCCAGGGCCTCGGTAAGGGTGGGTTTTTTTTGGACCTAATACACATGGCGCATCCATATATATAGAGCTAACACCCCCAAGGTCAACCATTGATCAATAGTCAATAGTGCGAATATTAACCATGTGCTCACTATATGTGGTATTATTATATTTATACAGGCATTGTAGACATTCCTTTTTCTTGGATGCCATAATGCAGGGAGTCTTTTGTATGCGGTTTAGCAATATTGAGGAAGGTCAACTTCTTAACATCTTCCTAGGATTCTTCAAAGTTGTTGGCCTGAATAAGAAAGGAATAGGAGGTTCTTAGGCCAACATGATATGGACATTGAAAGCTCTGAAGTTTAAAATATGTGTTACTAATCCTACGAATAGGGTTATATAACTCACAAGTGGGAGTGCCTAGGTGGTCATGCAAACATTTAAGAACGTTATAAAGCATATTTTCACTTGGGATCAAAAGAGCGAGTATTATCTGGTCCTCAATTGAGTGCAGATTTTATAGCTTAATGGCATTTTCCAACATTGGTTCATTAAAGGTACTTTTATTGACAATTTTTTATTAATTTGGGCCTTCAATAGATATGCAGTAGTGGTGATGCCAGAGGGAATTCACCATTACAACATAATATTTGGATTGAGGTGCAAAAACTGAAACGTATATGTGATGTTGCAAAGGTATGATCCTTCCTTATTACTATTTCTGTGGTGTCCTACTCCATTGCTCAAAGATTTGAAAATGCGACTTGATATTTTTCATTTTCATTTTGACGTACAATTATAGCATCGATTATTTGTAGATATTATCAATTTTGAAGTCTTTAGTAAAAAACAAACTTTTCCCTTTACAAAATTCAAAATTCAAAAAGAAAAAAAAAAACTTTTTTTTTTTTTTTTAAGAACTTTGTCGCATTAAATTAAAAA
>JAANSK020161559.1:0-15077 GCA_011763485.2 Isoetes engelmannii
TGGTTTGTCTTCTAGTGAAAGATCCATTCTGATTTGTTTCTTGCTCAGATTTCAGATTTAGGAGCAATGAGAATGGCCTTCAAGCCACTGCCTTTGCTTTGCTTACATAGCAAAGCTCCCCGAACTAGGTTCTGCTGTAATGGGGATGTGCCCTAAGGCGGTTTTGTGTCTTGAGATTCGGGCCTGAACTAATACGTGTCGTGATAAGATGCAGATAGATTGCAGCGGAGAAAAAATAGAGAGGGCGCAAAAAAAAAGGAAAATTCCTATAACAATTATATATGTTAGATATGCATAAAAGTTTATTGAGAATTTTCCTACCATGTGCTAGTTCAACATGAAACTTATGTCAATAGAAAGAAATCTTTTTTGCCCTTGAATTTGCCAAACAATGGTGTATCTGAAGGGTAGATGACCATAACAAATAATATTGTAGACGTTTGACGTTGTTAGTATACAAGAATTTGGATATAACATGTTAATAAGGAAATGAGCATTTGAAGAGAAATGCCGGTTGATAAGGAACATAATTGGTAAAACTCATGATGATATTTTCAAGGCAAACGGTTTGATTCTTTGACAACAACATTTCAATAATTTCTATCATAGTCTTTTCCTTGCCACATCAACGCTTATATATTTGAATTATAGCTTCAAATAAACAAGGTGCTACGCACGGAGGGTTGCCCTCCAAGGGCTCGAAAGTGTGTCTTCATATTTCTTGTTTCTTGTTATTCAGGATTTCTAATGCTCAATTTGTTGATTTTGTGCTAGGCTAACATTCCATAGATTGACCATTCACTGTTTTGTAGGTTACAATTTTTTATTTTTATTTGTCATATCCAACACTTCAGTTTTTATTTTTTTTATGGAAACATTAAATACTTCATTGTGATACTGCAAAGGTACTAGATTTGTATAAAATTCTAGAAAGTTCAAAGACCATAATCCTTCATGATCCTACTTAAGAATATACCTATAACAATAAATCTGGAACATAGTTAAAGAAGGGAAGTGAGAGTTTATGGCATTTGCATATTGTTCGATAATAATCACTTTAGAAGTGTTACACAATAGTCTCGAACAATGAAGCTACAGTTGTAAAATCATATGTTGCATCTGCCAAAACAAGCAATTGTATCTTTAAAGCTAACCATGAAATGCAAGTTTCTTTTGCTTAGGCGCAAGATGACAATGGTTTAGAGTTGTGCCATGGTTATAAATTGCCAAGGCCTTTACAAGGCGTAAAAAGCTAAAAATGCATTTTGTACAATGCAAAAGAAGTGTTCTTTTAGCTTCCTTATATTTGTTAAAAGCTTGAGATTGTGCCCCTTCAGATCTTCTATTTCATTTGCCCATTGCCCATTATCTGATAGAGGCTGATTATACAGGAATTTAGGCCACAGAATTGAGGCAATTCAGGTAGGCCGAAAATCATTTCCTGGCATTTTTCAATTCTACAAAAATTGCATATGCCATCAATTCCGAATAGCAGTTATAACAATTAGGAGAGAGATAAAATTTAACCCTACCATAATATATATAATGCGAGCCAATCACCTGTTATGTTATTTGATTATGGATAAACCTAATCCATTCTAAAGCTTTGGTGCTGCTTGAAAATGTTGTGTTCTGTGGTTTAATGCCCTCTTTTTGCTTCCACATTTAACGTTCAGCCATAAGACCTCCATCATACTGGGTATATCCAGCTATCAATGGGTTAAAGGGCACCACATCTTGATTTGGCGAGCTTTCAAAGACCTTTTAGGTTTTCCAATTTTTGTGTGCAATCCCTGTCATAACATCCATCTCCAGTCCCTATAGTTTGATCAGGCTATAAACAAGAGTTGTGTTATTTATCATGAAGCTAAATCATCATAAAGTATCGTCATCTATGTATTGAGAAGATGTTGCATAGACTTGTTATGCACTAGCACCTCTATGATAACCAACATGATCAAAGGGGTAGATCCTTTATGGAAATTGTTATCCAATGGGGCCTAATCTTTTTAGGCTTTATCCTATACCCCACACACTATATCAATTCCTCCATTTCCTTGAGATGCCCGCCCACAAGCATGTGGAACACATCAATGTTTCAATGATGAATTGAACATTGGCTCTGATACCAAATTGTTAAGCACTAGCACCTCTAGTGAACCAACACACCAAAGAGACGGATCCGTCATGGAGATCGTTATCCAGTGTGTCCGAACCTTTTTAGGCGTTATCCTCTACCCCACATACCATATCAATTTGTTCCTTTAGCTACACCTCTTGGTCATCCGTCAATTACGCATAGCAGGATGGGCTGATACCTACTATCACCACTTGGTCATCTGCCAATCATGCATAGCGGTACTATATTTGGAGCGCTCATGCTCGGGCACGTCCCATTGGACAGTGGGGCTAAGCCTCCCCAGACCACACAAAATGCATACAATGTCTGTGCTTCATATCAAACCAACCTGTTGCATCAGCACTGGCTAACCACCATGTATCTCAGGTGTTACTGACATAGGATCAAAGATAGCCTCCTCAGGTCACAAGATAGTGGAAGGGTCTTAGGTTCCACCTTACTGCATTGCGTGCCTAGCCTCCTTTAGTTTATCATTATTGTAGCTCGATGCTATTTTGTTTATGCAAGTTCATGTAAAAATCTAGACTTGCTCCTTTTTACCCATGTTAAGTATAATGAGGCTCAGAGATAATTGCTAAGTATCTTTTACTCAACCATTCTTAGCAATTTTGAACTCTGTTCAGTGCAAGAACTATGCAAAAAACATGTTGCAGGGTATGACAATACAATAAATGAGCAATCCCTTGCACCTGAGCCAATGGTTACAACACATAAAAAGGTGGAGATGATACATGTCTATGCAAACCTGCAACGAAGACTTGTTACAACATGATACTTTGCAAGATGAAACAGACATCACATTGTCACGAGCCTTGAACCTGCGCATAGTCGCAGTTGCGGAGAAGGAGGAATGCTCAGATATGGATGAGGTGACACATTTTTTCATAGAGGTCATGCACATTCAAATAGAAGACATTATATCTGCTACTCGAGTAGGAGTAGCCCGACGAGATTGCCGTCAACATCTCTTGGTGCACTTTAAAGACACACTTTCTTAGCTACATGTCCTACGACATGGTAATCACCTAAAGGACACTAATTTTTCAGTCCTGAAATACCTCACTCCACTTCAATCCTGCAAAATAAGGGAAGAGCTAGGCAAGGTTAGAGAATCACGACAAACAAAAAAACAAAAAAAGTTGCAGTTTCTGGGGAGGCAAGGGATAACTTGGGATTATTGGCCTTCTAATCCTTGGACTAGTTATGTGTAACTTATCTTTTACTCATTGGTTTTACTTAATTTTGTTTTACTTTATTCAATGATATGAAATGGGACTCAAGAACTTCTTGTAGAATGAGATCCATGACTGTTAGTACAAATCAAGATTTGCTTCAAGATTGACCATGTCAAACATTCCTCTCAAAGCACGACTATGGACTTATAGTAGATCTATTGGACGAGTAGTTGAACCCCGGTGAAACCAAACCAGTATTTGCATTGAAGCATCTAAGTATCCATTATTCAATCTTCCAACACTTACACAAAACAATTTCACTGCTATTGCTCCTCTTTAACAAAGCCCTAGTTGGCCAAGAATTCTGTATTGCCACATCCCTATCCCTCTTCCACAAATTCTTGTTCTACCATTGTTCAGCCACGAAATCCATATTCCACCCTATTCCACCATCGCTCTACAAGAAGAGGCTTGACTTCTCTTTAAAGAAAGCCCCATTCTATCATGAAATTTTAGCTCTACAAGAAAGCATGCACGCAAAAAACGGAAGCGTATGTAATAGTCATGCACTTCCTAAGAATAGGCCTTTATACTATACTAAACAAAGCCCATAATATAAAAAACCTGAACAACTGAAGAATTTCTCCGTTTCTTAAAACAAAAGATCTGGGTATTGCCAAAGGGCCAATCTGTAAAAGGAAAACATAGGGCCTTAGAAGATATTGATTAGGAACTAGTGGGTTCAAAAGATCTGTTTCAGGATTCTCATAGTTTACCTGATGAAGAGTCATTTGCTAAAGGCAAGGCTGGTAAAAGGAAAAACTAAATCGACTCAGTTCTATTTTCAGGAATCAATAAGACAAGGGAATCCAGACCAAAAACATAGCTACTAAAAGATGGATACTTTTATGTCTCACATATGGTAGATACAATAAGATTTGAGGAATAAAATGCATTCACTTCAATTATCCTCAACTCTTGATTCAAATATGAAGAAGCTTTTAGTCATGCATTCACTTCACTTGTTCCCAACTCTTCATTTAGATGAGAATACAATGTGTGTGACAATAATGATACTTTTGACAATTTGAGTACTAAACATAAAACTTGAAGGAATTTTGCTACCTTCAGAGTTTCTAGTAGCAATTTCATAGTTTAGGCTTTTAATACAATACATAAACCAATAATACCTCTGATGAGGTCTTGGTCCTCAAAGGCAATAGTTTGTTGTGACTACCTAACTTTATTGTTTTTTAACACTTTAATCACCAAGGAAAGGAAACTATAAAAGAATAATGAAATATATTACAAGGAAATATTATCTTGTCCAAGTCCAACCTGCATAAAACTCAAAAGAAACTACAAAGTATTCTTCCATACTAAAATCCATCTGCTTGGCTTGAACTGCTTGTCCTATTCCTCAATTCTAGATATAGAGAGAACATGAGGTGCAATGACTCAACCCGGCTCTTATACCTGATGCAAGTGACACATTAGGCCAAATATGATAATAATTTTTCTATGCAATCAGAGTATAGAGCATAGAATTTACACAGGAATGTCTAGAATAGAGCAGCAAATATCAGCAAAAGTGGAGAGGTCCACATCAAGATTTTCCAAACTATCCTTGAATGGTGGAATTTCTGACATAACCTTTTCTATTTCTGGAGGCCACTCCTGAACATAAACAAGTAATTGCCTACAATTAGAAATGCCACTTCAGATATTTATCCAAGTAATTAGTTTCATATTTTTATATTTGATAAATTGAAGAAAATCGTGCAGACCTGCATGAGTTTCTGGATGTCTGGCATCGGTTTCGAGTAGGCAACTGATGAAGCTGGCTTTGCACGATATAGATCCTTGATGCTACCAATCCAAGCGTCCAACTTTTTTGGATTCTTATCAGGATTTTGTACAGATGCTACCTTCATTAATATGTAAAGTATGTTACAAGTTTTCTCCACCATAATTTTACTTCTACAACACTAAGAAATAATATATATTTGAGACATGTAATGTAGCACAAATATTTTTACCTGAAGTGGATGCAAACTAGGTTGTAGTGAAGCTGAGCGGAGCTGCAAGGTTATCACAGCAGGATCACTTTGTCTTGGGCCTCGTTCATCCAATACCTATACATGTATTATTTATATATCAGAAAAAGGTATTTGCTGATCCCTGAAGGCAAGTGTATGGAAACACAAACAGAATTCATGGTTAAGTTGTTGAATGAATGTAGTGCTCCAAGAATTTGAAGGTATTATGTGTTTGTTCATGTTCTTGCAATGGTGGCCGCATAGTCCCTACAATAATTTGAGTTCCCTTACCTTCAACCCAAGATAGTCAGGACAACCATCTAGACGGGGCACTTTGATAAAGTCATCAACACCACCAATAGCTGGAATGTACTCTGGAATGAAAGGCTTCAAGACAGTCTCAATCTCAATACTGCGTGGTTTGTACTGCTCAATAAACTGAAAAAGACTTTGTACTTCTTCAGTTGCCTGGATTCATCAAGAGGCTATTAAATGTCTTCATATCTCATAAAGTATATGTGCTAAATTGGTGAAAGAGTGATTTTCATCATGTCTAAAGCATGTTATTATTCAAATTTCAAATGAAGCTGTCGTAAAAAGTACATTCACTTACTTCAAGATGCACAGCTTCTCCCAAGCTCGTTCCAACTTTATCATTGAAATTATTAAACTGTAAACTCTCACTACCAGTACATTTGATTTGAAATGGCACATAGGATGTTTCTTTTTGAATTGAGCCTCTCTGGATTGATGATGCTGCTGGAAAAGTCACTCCACTAACAATTACAGATCCTATTACATTAGTTTGATGTACATAATTTTCTGCTTCAATATTAAGGATTTTCTTGTGTCATGGACTCAGGAAAATAAAGAAAATAAAAATCAAGATCCAAACTAACCTGGTAGAGGCTCTTCCTTCTGTATCTCCTACCTACAAAAACAAGCAACAAACAACCAGAAAGGACTTATATACACCTGAAATAAGGAAGTTAAAAAACAACATACTTGCCTTAGGCCAACATGAAAAATCGGGTTGTTTACAAACATCTGATCCGCTTGTCCGTTGAGATGACCTCCTACTTAAGACTCTATCACCCGTAACCTCTGCAATCATCATACCCAACTATAACGAAAAGAAAACATTAAGAGACTTGATGAGGTAGGAGGAATACCCTCTGTATTGTTGTCTTGTGTGTCAAAGGCGTCTGGGCTTCTTGCTGAATCACTATTAGTGTCTATATCTGAAGAGCTTACAGAATCTGAATACTCTACATGACTATCTGATTCTACATGACTTCCCTCTGAACTAGATGAGTCGGGCATTTTACATCAGAACTGCACATACCATGTGGTGCTTGTGGTTAGACTATTTGATAAACAATAGAAATACATGTATTCCTGACACCAGAAACAACTCCAAATGAGAATTGTGGTTTAAAAGACAAAAATAGTGAAAATATGAATGCTTCTGTGTTTTCCATGCAAAAAGAAGAAAACAAAAGGGGGGAGGGGAGAGAAAGAGATATCCTAAAAATAGGAATGAATGAGAACTTTGACGAAGCACAAACAAGCATACAACTGTAATGAACTGTGCACATCTATATTATAATTCTCCCTAGATTATTGTACAGATATAAACACTCTTCTAGTAAAGTAGGGATTTGAACCATGTACTACCACTCAAGAATTATGCATCATGAAGACAGGTTTCCTTACAATTAAAATGTATCTATTTAGAGATGATAATTTGAAATTAATCTGTGGATCTGACATGATTATAGTTGGACATGATGTCGCAATAACCTCATTAGGTCCATTCAAACATGGTAAGTGAACTTGCAAGCATATTAGCTTATGCTATCATATCATGCCATGGCTTTACACTGCATATGGTACTATCAAATGGGAAGCCCTGGTGTATCTCTCTCAACAATTTATAAACCCGATGCGAAATGTGAAAGGCACCTATATTTTTGTGCGCAAACCTAATTTTACACGTATCAAATTCTGTTAAATGCAAAATTCCTGCATCCAAAAATAAATTAATGCTTAAAAAAGAGGAATGACCCTTGGATGAATTGTGTTACCAATGATTCAGTGCTTGAAGGGCCAAGGTCGTCTTGGAACACTTTATGATTGGTATCAGATATAAGTTTCACCTCATATCAAGGGGTTTCAGGAATCGAACTCCAAGACCTTGCTCTAGCCCATGTTCCAGTCCATCCAAAGGGAACTCATAAACAAAGAAAACCTCTCAAAAGAACAAATATGATGAACCTCACAATTTAAACCCATTTTGAACTGCTCCAGGAAGGTATTTCCAGGTAACCACTGGTTGAAAAGAAACAGATGCCAATAATTTTCAAAGTCGAACGACAGTGCTTGTGCAAAGGAACCAGATGAAAAAATGAGAATGCCAATTGCAGAAGAATTCTTTCCTATTGTCCCGTGATAAAATAAATAAAGGCAAATATATCAGGCTTTTTTTCAACTCCATTTAAACTTTCTAAGAAACTTTAAATTATGGTGCTTGCTACCAGTCCAAAAAATGAAAAAAAGATTGAGCCTTAAGCATAATCTGAAGCTACCACATCCAATAAAAACAACATTAAGTGCATTTGTTGTATTTCATATAACTTAAACAACACATGTATCTGACACCAATTATATTTTGAAATGTAGCATGTCTTATGTCATATGTTGCTACTCAATTTTATGTTCCTGTATTGAGAAACTTACGACATATGTCGAATGTCATGTTTGACATGCTATTAGTCTCACTTGTCATATAAGTGTTGCTATAGTTGTGCTTGCAAGTGTCATGATTGTGTGTGTTGTTGTATAATATGGTTGTGTCACTTGTCGTATAATATTAGAAGTGTTGCTATCATGGTTGTGTCACGTGTCATTGGCATGTGTCATATAATACTAGATTTTTTTTAAGGACACCATTCTATTCATCATCACATCATGAGTACTTTCTGCATCACTTTATTCTATATATTGCATGGAAACCAATCCACTACCTAGGCGTGATATGCTAGGAGCTACTTTGCATGTATATATGGCATATTCATCATCACATTGTGAGTGCATTCTATATCACTTTATTCTACATATCATATGAAAGTCAACCCACTACCTAGGCGTGATATGCTAGGAGCTTCCACTTTATTCTACATATCACATGAAAGTCAATCCACTACCTAGGCGTGATATGCCAGGAGCTTCCTTGCATGTATCGAGTAACTTTATTCTACATATCACATGAAAGTCAATCCACTACCTAAGCGTGATATGCGAGGAGCTTCCTTGCATGTATGGAGTACATATGGCAAGTTTAAGGTCTCTATCACATGACCAATTGGTCGTATTTGAACCAGTGACCTCAAGGCAATGAATTTTAAAAGTCCCTATTACTAGACCGATATTGGTCAGGTTTGAACCCGTGACATCGGGTGTGGCGGTTTAAGGTCCTGCCACTAGACCATGCCCCGAAGGGCAAATACTACAAGTGTTGATATCTATTATGGTTCTTATATGTTATATAGTACTAGAAGTGTTGTTATATCATGAACGTTGTGTCATGTGTCATACCCCTAATATAACATTGTAATACGGAGGGTGAGCCCAGCTTAAACATATCAAGTATTTTCAAAATATTTGAGTTTAGGCTTGGCCACATTTGCCAATTTTTTTTGCCTCTAGAAATTGACATGTATGCTGCAAATAAAAGCATATTGCAAATAAAAGCTAAGAGATGGTTCTGGAAGCCCATACTATGTTCTGAAATTTCAGGCTTTTCGTAGCAGCAAAGCAAATAAAAGAGGAAGGATCGGCACTATTGTGGGCATTGTTCTGCTTGGAAATTGTTGTTTAGCCCAGACATGCTTTGGGTGCCCTATTTCGTTGCATGTCAAAATGGAATTTTTTATGTCAAATTAGAGGCAAGCAAAGAATGCAAATCCATGGGTTTGGCCACGATTCTAAGCATATCTAGATTGACATCTGCTCTAAATGGAATAAATTCATCTCTTGGAGTCTTCTTTTCTTCTGCAGGCCAGGTTCTTTGCCGAAAGGCCCTGATTTTTGCTCTGCATACAAGGGAAGCATGCTTGCATCTTCAACTTCGCCTGATGCTGAGATGACTAAGACCTCTTCCATGCGCTTCCCTTGAATTGTAGTTTGTTCATGTGCCCAAAATAAAGATTCAAATCTTAGTCTGCTAGTTTTTGTTGTATTAATGGTAGGAAGTTTGCATGGGGTTAAACTGAGTTATAAGGTAAATATAGTTGCAGACCTGAACACTAAAAGCTGTAAAATCAAGGTTGCTGGAGAAGATGAAATGGTTCCTTAAGTCCATGTGTCTACAAGGCATAGCAAGGTTTACAATTCATCCACATAATCCTGGCAAACAGTAGCATTTCCACAAAATCCTGGAAAATGGTAGCATGTACATCACCAGATGCAAAATGTGGATCGGATCTAGGGGTATATGGTGTTTGAAAGATTATTTTTGCATTACCATATGGATTGTGTTTTCACATTCTATAGCTCTGCTTAAAGTCTCTATATTCAAAGATAACCTAGAATTAGGTCAAGGTAATATGGAAAGTTGAGCTCTAGGCCTGAAAAGTTTGAGTAAGTTGTTTTACCCTCAAACTTAGAACTTTCTTCAGCATCCTTTAGAAAAGTTTACGACCTGCTACTTCAATATCTGCAACATATGTAATCTGTCATTTTAACTGAAATGTACTTTTAAGTTTGAGCTTTTATTTCGTTCTATTTGTATCCCAATCTTCTTGGCAATGTAGAAAAGCAAAACAATTATAACAATCATTATACGATTTGTATTTGGTTGTTATTTCCTGCATTCTAAAGGCTTAGCTACATTAAGATTGTTGTAAAACTCATGCCAAGTATGACCCTGGTGATGATCTCTTCCTATGGTTGCTAGCAGACCAATCAAGTCCCTTAATTTTCATACTGGTTGTCCATGGTGCTAGTCAGAACTATTCGCATGTGACTCTAAATGGTAATAATTCAATACAACATTTCTTGCCAGTGACAAAGATGGGAACATAAATTTATAACTTGTTTGAAGTATGCTTAAGACAAATAATCCACAAGCCATTCACCCCATAGGTACTGAGCTCAAATTTAAGATTCAATTCTTTTTGCAAAACATTTATCACAATGCACACTACTATGTGGGTTCAATAATTTCTTAGCAATATACACTTCTTTTCATATGCTGCAGTGGCAATGTCCGCCGCGATAAAGTACTTATAATACTAGTGTTGTTGTCTCCTCTTTTGCATTAGTGCATACACACACACTATACATTTATTATGTTCAAGAGTTGCATTGTCTTGTTATTTTATGACATTATCTTGAATGCTTCAAGTTCAAGACAAACAATAAAGTAACAAGATAATTGCGCACACAATCTGGGAAAATATATTTATGCATACAATACAAAGATGTTCGATGGTTATTAGTGGCATATATGAAGGTATTTAATTTGTCTCAAGATATTTACTAGGAATTCATTGTGAATTAACTACCAAGCTTACACCAAATTACCTTGTTACAAAACAATATTTTTTAATTCAAAAGTTGGAGACTCGTATCACCCATCTAGCTAGACTAATATCTAAGATGACGGGATATAAGATGAAGTGCGTTCTACGACATCAAGAATGCAGAACCATAGATGAATCACCGACAAGCAAAACCATGGATGAATCACCGACAAGTAGAATATGTTCTAATATGGTGGCATATCAAAATATGGGTTATCCATGCATCCCGAAGCAAAGTGAAGGAAATCCATGAGACTAAATAAGACGATTCTCTTACATCACACAAGAGGTACGCACTTCCTTGATTTTTCTTAATCTGCTAATTACTCCAGAGGTAAAAGACCTCTAGTTCCCTAGTGAAATACAAGAGTTATACAATCTAAAATTGAGTTCAGCAAATAAGAAAAGCTGAAGTCTGATTATACTTGGCATTTGAAAGTACTTGGCATTTGAACGTGGCATTTAAAAGTGCATATTAGAAAAGCTCAGATTCCATAAACATTAAATTCTACTCTATTCTATTCTGAATAAGTGACAAAGATTCATTATGTACGCTAATCTTGACCTGTTAGATTCGACAGCTGCAATCAGGCACAAAAAATAGAGGACAAGTTTTGGAAGCCAATAAATTTCCCTCCAACAAGAGAGAGTTTTGCTTGTTTTGCGTGCTGGCGATTTGTGTTAATGCAACAACAGTTTCAACACTACTGCTTCTTGCCATGCCATGTATGACGAGAGCATTGAATCTACACTCCATCTCCTTCTCATATCAACATACACATGTAAATTAGAGGCCACAATTCCTTCTGTTGGGAAGAAGATCTATGGAGCAAGGGAGAAAGCAAAGCACAAAATCCAATCATCCTGCATCTCCGTGCTTGAGCTGGAAACCCAGCCAGTAAACCAATAGCACAGCCTAATATCATTCATGATCTTAATTCATTGAAACAAGCCCGACTTCCATAAGCAGCAAGCATATTGCAACTCAAACATATGATCTAAGGTGCACTTTTCTCGTGGCACTAAGAACATCCCAAGAATTCAGCCCAACTCAACAAATCAGGCTGTATTGGTATTCTATAAAAAAAAATCCTCAGCTTGATCTATTTGCCCTGCTCTTCCTACAATTGAAAGCACGCATCTGCTAGTGGTCTAAAGAGATAACCTTGTAACATATCATCAATTAAACCCCTACAACAATGAATTCTTACTTCTTACTCTTAAATTTTCGTAAGCTTTCAGAAATAGCAGGTTCCTGCATGCTCAAGTTCTGCAAAGAAGCAATACGCACCATCATAACTCCAAATGAGACCAGCTAAAAGTTAAATGTGAATAATCTTTAGACATCTCTCGCACAAAGCATTGATGTTCTCATTGTATTGTTGGACTGTATTGCCGAGCGGCCCTTTCTCTCGACCATTCTGTACTCTCTGCCCACTAGAAACCAGCATCTCAATCTCATTTACATAAACCTGTACCTTTGATCATAGTAAACAGTTTGTGCAAGCATTTCACCATGTCTGGGACTGTATGCAGTTGTACTGGGCCCTCAATTTTTTTTGTATTCATAATTTATCATGACTATTTAAAAGCAGGAAATTATAGAAGCTGGTAGTAGATGTGGTTGTATTTCTTACTAGATTTGATATTAAATCGTGTATTGGTTTCAATGGCCAGTTTGACCACAACTAATGTGCTAAACTATGCAATGACAGGAAAATACAAAAGTTGCAACACAAGAGGTTGCAGGGGCGAACCAGCAAGTGAACTAAATTCTCTGGAAATATTTTAGTATCTCTGCTTGACAGGTTTGTACACACCCAATTAGTTAGCCAAGTTCAATTGCCCCCAGGCATAAGACGTAAGGCCCCCTCTGCACCCCTGTAGAATAGTATTCCCATGCCATTTATAATCCTTTACTTCCTACCAAGTTCTAAAGGGCATGAATAGCTTCACTTAGGGTCCTCCTTCTCTGTGCCTCCTTCCCTTGCATTCATGCTTAAACGATTCGAGCACAATATGGTGCAGTAGAAAACCTGCTTGTCATAGCACCAAAAATTCAAGGGGATGTGGATGTTCTCGGTAGTCTTCGTTTTGCAGCCCCCCTGATGTGGCATATATCGCAGCCCTTGATTTGCAGATTGGATGTTCTGGGTCTATGCCACATCAGATGGGGGGCTGTAAAACGAAAATGTCCCAGTCCTTAGCAGTCTTAACAATTGTTTGTTGTTTCATAAGTTGCCGAAAATATTATGAGTCTTCATACAGTCATGCCTTTAATACAAAACGAAACAGACTTTTCCATGAAAATTTATAACCTGTAAATAAACAAGAAAGCACTTACACGGCAGAACTCCACCAAGGTTTCCATTTAAACCAGAATAGAGACCCTTAAGAGATAATCTTTCCACCCAGTTGAGCTGCCTGCAAAAGCCTATATATGCGTAACGCAATAGCATCCATAAGCATAATGAGAAATCCTCAAACAAGTATCTTACAAATGGAAGTTACAATGAGAAAGAATTAGATGACTCATGAACTTTTTCAAGTTGGAAGCGACAAGACTTTCTTGAAAGGACACGAGCAACTAACTTTCAAGATCGTTGAGCTAAATCATACTAAGCCTAAACCAAGAAAATAATTTCAAATAAACAAAGTAACGCCAAATGGATAGTTAATTGTTCCAAAAAGGAATTGTCAATTCTATTGCATCCGTATTCTGGAAGCTTATTGAATAGTTTGAGAGGATTCTTATGCAGACGTATCCTAGTATACTGAGCATATGCACAGCCCCATAACAGATATATTCTGATGCAATTGACTGGGATTGGAGAGCTGCCAAACCATAGTACTCCATCTAGCCACTAGTTTAAAAGATGCCTATGCAGATGTACCTTACAGACCTTATAATCCAAGAAAAGATAGGAGGCTTACAAAGGAATATGCAGCATCATAACTCCAAAAAGGAACCAGGAATTGATCTTGTGTCAGCACATCTACGCTCTTTATCAGTTTGCAAACAAAATGAGCTGATAATAATCAATTAAGGTAAACCTAGAAAGGAAATGGCAGGCTGAAGGAGCGATGAGTAGCCACATTAGAGATACAGAATGCTGCATTTTCATATAGAAGTTTTGGTTCTGCAACACATCAGCAGCAACGTATGTAGATCAAAAAGTGGATTGACTACCACTATTGTCCTAAATAGTCACCCCAAATTAGCACTATATTATGCAATGTGTCAGTACCCCACATCAGAGCAAAGGGGAATGTTTTGGTCCTTCAAATTCCAACATAATTAATGTAAAAGAGTCATAGCCATATGCTGGTGCATTGAGTTCAAGTCATTCCTTCTTATTTGAAGCATTGAAGGCAGGCGGCAACTTAAGAGACATACAGACTGGCATATCTTTGTGTTGCCAAATTAAAAACAATAGACTGTTGCCATATAAAGGCAAGCACCAGAGAAATTATCACTCAGGCCCTGTTCATCAGATAAAACTTTTACTCATGTCATGCAGAGGTTTTTACTAAAGAATGCACTGCACATGCCTTTGCAGCTAGAACTCACGACACCACATCTAAACATCAATTTGCACAGTTATCCTGTGATGCCGGGAACTATGATCTTCAATATGATCTTACTTAAAGCTAAAATAGAGCTACGATAAATAGGAGCTAAAAAAACCCTGATTTACCTTGTGGAGCGTCACAAGGCGGCTTTGCTCTAACCTAGGCGACGGTCCAGAACCGCCATCGAATTTTGAAGACCGTCTATTCCTGTAGATCATAATCGAATCCAGATTTATTGACACGTGGATAGGATAGCCTTCGAGAGAAAGGGCCACTTGCGGTCAGGCTGTGCTGCGCTAATTACGATCCTTGCTGCATCTCCAAAAGGATTTTGACGAAATTACAATCAAAATTACGTAAACAACACTTACCTGTCATCTTGCCCCCATGTCCAATAGTCTATCGACACTTGTCATTTTTATTTTCAGGAATGTACTTTACTTACATTCTATTTTTACTTACATTCCGCTTTTACTTATATTCTATCGGTGTTTGGGGTCTGGGTCCGGGAACTACTGAGAGGCAGAACTCTGTGAGGACTATTGCGCCAAACAGCAGCTCCTAT
>JAANSK020161669.1:0-10236 GCA_011763485.2 Isoetes engelmannii
AACCAGCTGGGCAAACAGCTTACGGTGGTAGTGTACAACAGCCGTGGCCAGCGAGTGTATGGCCGTACACAGGTAACCAGCGCACCTTATACCCGGATGGATATAGATATGAGGGGTGCAGCCGGAGGCCAGTACACAGTTGTGGTAGTTGATGGCGATGGAGAAGTGATCGGAAGCAGAGAGATCATCATCGCCCGTTAATCAGGATCACAGAACAATAATTAATTAAGATATCTAATCAAATTAAACCGCCCCGGATTACCCGGGGCGGTTTGATTATAAAATTTATCCGTTTTGATCATGCTGTAAAAATTGAACGGGGTAGGGGAGGGGTTGTACAATAAAAAACATTTTGCAGGAGCCTTAAAAAAATGTAGATTAAACGTATCTTACACGTAAGATAAACGTAGGATGAACGTGTTAATATAGTATATACCTGCACATAGGCATGGCGTGTACATGAAGTCTCAGTGGCGTATGATACTTACAGGAAGGATGCATCATTAAACTCAATATAATATATGGCAAGAACAAATAACCCGCTGTTGCAGGGTGTAAGCGGAAAGATCGGTGACCAGATCGTGATCAAACAATATAGTTATGGCACTGTGATCAGCGCTATGCCTGATATGAGCCGTGTAAAACCATCACGCAAGCAAAAGCTGGAACAGAAAAAATTTGCAGAGGCAGTTGCGTACGCAAAAAGCATCAGCCGCAACCCGGTGAAAAAAGCGGCTTATGCAAAGAAATTAAAAAAAGGGAAATCAGTTTATCATGCTGCTATACAGGAGTTTTACAGTAAGGATGGTAAGTTGAAAAGTTGACAGGTTGATAGGGTGACAGGTTGATAAGGTGACAGGTTGATAAGGTGACAGGTTGATAAGGTGACAGGTTGATAAGGTGACAGGTTGATAGGGTGACAGGTTGATAAGATCAAGAGCCGATCGCCCTGAGAAATTCTTCTTTTTTGCGACGGGATACATCCACATAGGTACCGTTTTGTAATTCAATCTGCCCGCCATCGCCTTTGATATATCTTTTTATATAATTGAGGTTGATGAGGTGGGAGTGGTGTGTACGAAAGAAAATACTTTCGGGTAAGATATCCTCAAATTCCTTCAAGGTTTTAGAAGCTGTTATTTTAGGTTTGCCGGCGAAGTGTATCCATGTATAATTACTGTTTGCTTCCAGGTGAATGATATCATTGATATCAAAAAACAGCAAACCTTCTAAAGTGGGGATGGCCAGTTTGTTCAGTTGTTTTTTGGGGTGCTGCATATTTTGTTGCAGCAGTTCTACCTGTTTATTGGTCTGATGGTTTTCTGCACTGCTGATCTTTTCAACAGCAGTTCTTAATTCCTCGATATCAATTGGCTTTAAGAGGTAATCGAAGGCTGCGTATTTAATTGCTTTAATGGCGTATTGATCATAAGCGGTAGTAAAGATCACCTGGAAATTTTTTTCGGGCAGTGCATTCAGCATTTCAAAGCCATTCATCCTGGGCATTTCGATATCCAAAAAGATAAGCTGTGGTTTGTGATGCTGTATAAGCAACAACCCTTCCTGGCCATTGGAGGCCTCTGCAATTACATTTACCTGCTTACAATAGGCAGCTAATTTTTCCCGTAAGGCCAGTCGCCCTTTTGCTTCATCATCTATAATGATCGCTGTTATCATGCTAGACCAAATTTAAAAATACTTTTACTTCTGTGCCAAGCGGCATATCATTATCGTACAGGTCTGTTACCTGCACAGACGGATCTTCTTCCCTGTTAAATAATTTTATGCGGTCGAAGCTCATCTGCATTCCGTAAGATGATCCTTTATTTTGTGCGATGAGGCCTGCTGCTTTTCTGCCAATACCATTGTCTTTAATAGTGTATTCAATTTTATCAGCCCGTTTTTTAATTTCTACCTGTAATATTCCTTCATTGTCTTCCCTGTTCTTTAAACCATGTAAAATAGCATTTTCTACAAAGGGCTGAATGATCAATGGCGGTACTTTGTAATCATTGATCAATAATTCATCATCAATCCGGATGCTTGTTTTGAATTTATTCTCATGCCTTAGTTCTTCCAGTTGTATATAGAGTTTCAACGTTTCAGCATCCTTTGAAAAAGCTACGGTATTCTGTTTACTGCTGTCTAAAATATTCCGGAGCAATTTTGCAAATTTATTCAGGTACAGGGTTGCATTGTATTTATCGTTGCTGTGAATGAAAGCATCAATACTGTTGATGCAATTGAAGATAAAGTGCGGGTTCATCTGTGCTTTGAGGGCAGCCATTTCCATTTCTGACTTTTGCAAAGCCATACTTTCCTTTTCCAGTTTTTGTTTATAGGTTTTGTAGCCCAAAGCCAGTCCAAAGCATATCATTTCGAGAAAAAATGCGAATTCGAGGATCGAGATAGGCTGTAATAAATTGAATAACTGAAATAAGCCGCTCCGGTTGATGTACACGACCGTTAATGTGGCGATAACAACGGCACTGAAACCGGCTATAACAAATTTTACTGCAGGGTCTTTCTTTTTAAGTAAAATGAGCAGTACCAGTAAGGGCAACATGCAAACCGTACTTACAAAAGCGCCATAATTATAAGCTACTGCGGCAAATGCTGAATTTTCGGGAATAAAAAACACCGAACATGCCGCAACACAGGCAAGCAATATCAACCGTTGAATCACATAACAATACCACCAGATCGCTTTTTGTTTTTTGGTTATTGTGAGTAATGTTCTTAAAAATCCTATATAAAAAAAACTGCCCAGCAATTGCAGAATGATATGCGAATAAAAAACATAGTAAGGTATAAAATGGCTGACCAGGTTAATGCTGCAGTTAAGCTCCATTATCTTTTCCAGCAGCAGAAATATACATACACCATAAGCTGCATAATAAAGATAAGCTTTGTCTTTATTAAGAAAGAACTGGACAAACATGAAAAGGCTGATAATGAATATTCCTCCTATTATAACACTATGATAGATAAGCTGCAAACGGGTTCTGTCTATGTTCACCAAAGACCTTTCCTGGTATGTTTTTTCGCTTAATAAACGGGGAACAACTCTTTCTTTGTAGGAGCCCATGAATTTTAAATATACCAGGAAAGAACTTGTTTTATGTGGGGGTAATTGTAAGGTTAAATACCTGTTTGGCGAAAATATTGAAACCCTGTTTGAGCGCCCGAGAAAACCACCTGCATGTATTTTTCTTTTCGGGTCATTGATATTTACCAGCTTGAGGAGGTCAGGCAATCCACATTCAAAATAAACATATTTTTCTATTGCGGAAGTATTATGGATACTGAACATAATCGTGATCTCATTCACAGGATGTAATAAAGTCCTTTGTACTGTAACTGCCTTGTATGGATGTTGTGTTCCGGTATCTATCTGCCCTTTCTTAATGAAGAGGTCAAAAGCCGCATCCCTGTAACTGGTGACATGGTCAGTAATGTCAATGGTAAATTCTTTCGGCAGCGTATCGGCCAGTATGAAAGGTGCCGGATCGTTAGTGCTTTTTTTTTCGTGGGCTGTATTATCCTGCGCATGCCCGCTCAAAGAAAATAACTGGAGTATGACAGCAGCAGCAATATTTCTAAGAATGGTGATCAATTTTTTCTTTCAAGTTATACATTTTTATTCTGCCCGGAAAAATCTTATTAACGTGTATAAAACCTCCTGGTATTATTGGTGTACAGGTATACAGAAGTTATACTGCTGCCGGTTTTTATCCTGGGATCATCTGAACCGGTTACTACCCATTTGCCGTGATCCGGCTTAAGCATGATGATATTACTCAGGGGTTTTGACCTCAATACGAATGACTGATCTTCTTTCTTATAATCACCTGAACCAAAAAATACATTTCCTGAGCTTGTTTCTATCAACATGAAATTACCCAGGGTTTTGTTGATATCAAGGGCAGGGTTTACAATTTTCTTTTTTGATTCGTACACCTGAATAAAAGCTATTGTTGCACCGGAGCCTTTTTGCTTAATGTAATTTTCACCTTCCAGTACATTTCCATTTTTATCAATGCGGCAGGTTATTCCGTCATCAGGAAAAATAATGGTCAGGATACCATCTGCTTCATCTACGAGTTGGGAAAAAAGGCTTTTGTTACTGTACATATCAAAACCTACCAGTACGGTGGTGCCCGAGTACTTTGATTGGGCAGCAGGTAGCGGCGCAGCAGGAACTTCTGATGAATGTTTTGATGACTTTATAAAAGTTTGTACCTGGGCATTAGCCGCATTTATTAATGTGATGATCACAAAAATATAAAGGAGTATTTTTTTCATGATGATGTTGTTTTAAGAAAGTAACTATTTATTTACTATGGTTTCTGGTAAAAAGGAGAACTGAGATCGTAATATGAGAACACAGCAAGTATTTGTATGCCAGGTTTCATGGCGGGATGATTTGTATCACCCGGTATTGCTGACCATGTTTGCGAAGCCGGGTCCCAATGTAATTTTATATTGTAGTGGGGGCCTGGTTCTGTATCTGCCTGCAACCAAACATAACCTCCGCCTGCCGGCCCCGAATATCCTTTTGGCGCAGCAAATTTTCCGTTTATTCTTGCATAAATAGTTTTTCCATCAGACAGGCATACTGCGGCATAAGTCATATGCGGCATTTTTTGAACAGCAGGAGCGGTGACCGGGCCTTGTGGTTTGGTTATGAATACCCTGGTTACTTTCATCCCAACTAATTTCGGCCCATTGTAAGAGAATACGCCTTCTGTATCTTTTTTAAAGATCCATTGCTTCCTGGTATTGAACTCTGTCATTTCAACTTCACCGGCACTTTGTTTTATCAATGGCCCGGCAGGACCAGGTTGATCCATGGTGTTACCCGTATCAATAAGATAAACACATACCAGGTTCTGAGGTATCCTGATGCTGCCGGGTGTTTTTATAAGCGATGGATTGGCAGGAACCACCCTTTTTATTTGTGCACGGCTGATATATGTAAGAACACATAAGGCTGATAAAAGCAAAAGATATTTTTTCATCTGTTTGATATTTTGATATTAATTGGATTCGGTAAAAACACCTGCATTGAAGCCTGTACCATCTGAATAGAATACCCTTTTCTTTAGTTTATATAAACTAATGATCTCTGTTCCCCTTGGATACATTCCACCGGTGGGTTTAAAACTCACTTTCCATTTATTATCGCCTTTGTAATCATTATTGGGGCCCATCTTATCTTTTATCATATCATACACATTACCTGAGTGGGCAAATACAATCACAAAATAACCCGGGTGCCATTTTGTAACCACTCCAAAATAATCCTGCCCGTCGGGAAAGAGTACACCCAGAAAATCCTTTTCCTTAACAGTATACCAGGCCGTGTCTTCATACACTTCTTTTTCATGATCTCCTACATTGATCTGTTTTACTTTTTGGCCCACCGCATATTTACCGGTGCTGGAAATGATGCTTCCCTGCGAATTGAACTGGTAAACAGAACGGGAATGTAAAAACTCTACTTTAATGATGCCATTCGCTTCTGACAATACCCTGCCGGTGTACCATTTGTTATCAGCAAACATTACCGAAGCACCGCTATGAAGAATATATGTTTTGTCGTTTTGTGCATAGGTATGCATAGCTGCAAAGCATACCAGGAATATGATCAATCGTTTCATAAAAAATATGTTTGTTTAAATAATAAGGTAAGATCAATTATTACCGGTTGGCTTTCTTTCCATAAAATTTGACGAGCCGAAAGTGCCATCTGTATAAAACACCCGCCCGAAATTCTGCACCCGGTATAACTGGGTGATCACATGGCCGGCCGGATATGCACCACCAACAGTAAATGCAACTTTCCACTTTCCGTTTTCTTTAATAAACCCATACACACTGCCGCTGTGTGAAAAAAATGCATCTTTTACAATATTGAACCCTATGCCATCTGTAAGGGCAAAGAACAATTTGCCATCGCCAAACCGCACACCTATAAACCCGTAATCATACACCGCATTTTCTTCGGCATAAATATCTTTAACCAATTCATGCACAGAAATCTGTTTAACCAATGCCCCTGCCTTGTAGGTTCCGGTGCTTTTGGTAATTACCCCCAACCGGTTAAATTCATAAATGCTGTTTGAGGGCAGGAATTGTATCCTTACCATTTCGGATGTTTCATCCAGTACCTTGCCTTTATAATATTTTCCATCGGCAAATACCACAACCCCCATGCTTACAAATGGCTGTTGTGCAACAGCAAATTTTAACAGAGTAAGGAGGAAGAGTGACAGCAGTGTGATCTTTTTCATTGTTTTAATTTTTTTGTTATTAATACTGATTATAAAAATCCGTTTCTGTTTTGAGTGCAGTTAATGCGAAGCCTTTATTTGACAAGCCTTACCAACCGGTGCAATTGCATTTTTATCGTTTATTTTCTATTTCCCTTTTTGAAACCTCAATGCCTACTTCAAAAACACCTTCTCCCTGTGCAGTAAAACCGGCTGATATGGATTTAAAGCCGCCGGTAACCGGCACCTCATCAAGCCTTACTTCTTTTACATAATATTTGATGTTGTTGTGCCTGTCTGTGAGCTGATAGCTGTTTTGCATATGCAGAAAATCATCAGAGCCGATATTGTCGTATTCCATGAGCCAGTAGTATATGATCATCTTTGCACCTGCTTTTCTGTCGGCCGGTATCCTGAACCTTGCATTGATACCGGGCTTATACAAACTACCTCTCAATTGGTCTGCATTCAAATGAGCATTCTGATCTACAGCAAATAGCCTGTCTTTTCCATCCAATGGTGCAATCTCCCTGCCTTTTGCGTCAAAAACCTGTGCCCATACCTGTCCATACAATTCTGCATCGGTATTGTTATTTAAAGTTCTTATGCCGGAATTGCCGGCGGTAACTTCCACATCCGGTTCAGGCTTGCCGGGATCCTGGTAAGAACAGCTCTTTACTTTAAAATAATCGGTTGCGCTGCTGCTGACCACCACTT
The DNA here is from genome assembly GCA_011763485.2 of Isoetes engelmannii. Classification (NCBI taxonomy): domain Eukaryota; kingdom Viridiplantae; phylum Streptophyta; class Lycopodiopsida; order Isoetales; family Isoetaceae; genus Isoetes; species Isoetes engelmannii. The sequence continues at coordinate 6,993 of JAANSK020161669.1, forward strand.
CACCATCCATGTTTTTGAACTGGTACTTGATGGGCATTACTGTATTGTAAGTAGTTGTTCTGGCAATTTCAGCGCATCTTTTTTTAAGGTCTGCAATAGAATACACAGGAAAAACTTCATTGCTCCTGCCGCCAACCACATACATTTTTATAGTAGATGTGCTGTTGAATTCTCTGCTCAGCACATCAACATCTACCTGTCCTCCGCCAACACCCCAGTTGCCGCCGCCTTCAAACTTATCGGCAATGGTTCTGTCCCTGGTGGCAATATCCATACAGGCCAGGATGCGTATGCCGTAGGTAACTGAACTGATGAACATCATGTCGGATGTTTGAGCAGATGCACTGGTGAAAAAACCATTTTCAGGAATGGTGGTATTGATGGTGAACATTTCCTTGGTACAATCTATCAGGATGTACTTATGATGTTCCTTATCGTTGAACTGGAAAAGATTTTTAGCATAGAAGCCAAAGCCGTGGCCCGAAGCGCCGATCTTCACCATCGCATCCGACATACTTTCCACTTCGTAGGCCGAGAAGGACATGCTGCCGCTGGCAATCTCATCGGGGTTTTTGCTAAAGTTCCTGAACAGGGTTGCGATACCATTGCCGATGGTTGCAGCAGCAGGTTCGGGTATGTCTTCATAATTCTTTCCGGTTGTATTGTATACGGAAGCACTGATGCGGATGGGGTTGCGGTTATTTTCCTCAGCTCTCCAGCTTCCGTCGGCATAATTGCCGAATTTGTAAATGGCACCGGGATAAATATGCGATGCCTGCTGTGCATAGTCAACCGTCATAAATACATTATCACTCATGCTAACCCTTTTTTCTTCTGTAATGCATTCATATCCCTTTCCGTCGTTTTCGGGTAATGCTGACTTAGTTATTGTTTTTAAACGGCCCCCGGTGCTCACCCCTTTGTTGCGTGCCTGTACCATCATGATCTTGCGGAGGTTGAAGCTTTGTTTCATAACAGTACCGTCGGCGCTGTTCCATTTTGCTTCATAGGTTCCTATGGCCTGGGGCAATACCTGCGCTGCTACTTTATCTTTTACAGGCTTATCAGGTGTTACTGTTACCGGTGTTGCTTTTATTTTTACAACTTCTGCTTTTTTTACCTGTGCATTCAGCGCACCGGTTATCAAAAAAGTAACAGCGATAATGCCGGGTATTTTTATTTTTTTGATTTTCATGATATGCTTTTTATGATGAAAGGGTTGTTTAATAGAACGCTTCATTTGTTTCGAGTGAAAAAAGTTTTGTGATGGTTGTACCGGCTGTATATTTTCCTTTATCAGTTGAATTGACTTTCCATACGCTTCCATTGGATTGCATGGTGTACAAGCTGTTTGAATGAAGGAAACGGATAGAGAACCAGCCGGTTGCGCCGTCTTCCACCTGGCCATAATAAACAGCCCCGTCACTGAAGCCTACGCCGATGGTTTCCTGTTTGGGTATATTGCTGTACCGGTAGATATCGGTTTTATATCTTTTTACCCTGATGGCTGATACTGCTGAGCCTTTTGCATAGCTGCCTGTACTGCTCACTATTTTGCCGGCCTTGTTAAATTCGTAAACAGCGCCTGAATTGTAGAACTGTGCCTTTAAGATATACCCGTCATCACTTACCACATTGGCGTAAAAAGATTTGTTATCCGAAAAGGTAACTGAAACCAGCGCAGGCTGTTCCTGTTGGCAAAATGCCTGTTGCAGTGTACACGCTAACAGGATGGTGAGGAATAATTTCATGTTATTGATCTTTTTAAGTGAAAGGACCAGGAGCGAACTTTTATTAAAAACTGTGTTGCAAAGACAGTCTTATTTTAAGATGAGTGGTAGCCAGATTGAGCCATTCACAGGATCTGGTTATTGGGCGGCGGGGTTGAGGCTTTTGAAAACTTATAATGTTTGCGGGGTTTTGTGTTTTATCCTTTAAACCTATAAGGTTTTGCCGGGCTTCATGACCGGTGCCTCAAACCTGATAGGTTTTATTGATGATCCTGTTATGGAAGAGTGCGTTGGCAAACTCATAAGATTTGTAGCTGGGTTATGTGGGTGGGGAACCTTATAGGGTTTGTGCGTGTGTTTTGTGTTTCATCTTTTAAACCTATAAGGTTTTGCCGGGCTTCATGACCGGTGCCTCAAACCTGACAGGTTTTATTGATGATCCTGTTATGGAAGAGTGTGTTGGCAAACCTATAAGGTTTGCAGCTGGATTATGTGTGCGGGGGGAACCTTATAGTGTTTGTGGGGTTTTTCATCCTTTAAACCTATAAGGTTTGCCAGGCTTCAGAGCCAACGCCGCAAACCTGATAGGTTTATTCAATGACCAGGGCATTTTTAAGATGAATGGGCTGATCATGATATGTGATGAATTCTTCAGCAGTTCCAAACATACCTATGATCCTGGTTCTTTCAACTTTTGTAGCAGCATCTGACAGAATAGCTTTGTATGAAGACCATTTCCAATCTTCTATGTTTTTGCATAGCTGGTGGTGGACAGGGTTCTTATGTATATAAAAAACAGTTGAGTAAAACTGTTCTTCTGCATTTATGTGTACACGCCGAAGGTAATCCATGAACAGTGCTCCTTTGCGGTTGTATTTTTTATTGAATGATTTGGTATAGCTGTTCAGCAGATTGGAGAAATGTTGCATCACAAAAGCCGGCTGCCATTCATGATCTTCTTTTGTTGCCGGTTTTACTGTTTTCGACTTTTGCTTATATAATTCAAGCAATTCATCATAAGGTTTTACTTCTATTAAAAAATGGAAATGGTTGGGTAACAGGGCATAGGCCCAAACAGTTGCCACCGGGGAAATGTAGGTGTGAAAACGTTGCAAAAAGAAGCGATAGTTTTCTGGTTCAGTAAATAATATTTCGTTGCCGGTTGCACGGCTCACTATATGATATTTTTCGCCTGCAAGTAAAGGCTGGTAATAATCCATGATGCCTTTTTGTGATAAAGGTAAAAATTTATTAATAAGTTTTAGATCCTGCCAGGTAAACTTATAAGCCCTATAAAACGCTATAAGGTTTTGCTAAGCCGCAAATCAATCACCGCAAACCTGATAGGTTTTATTGATGATCCTGTTGTGGGGCTGCTCAAACCTATAAGGTTTTGCTAAGCTTCTGAACCAACGCCGCAAACCTGATAGGTTTTATTGATGATCCGGTTGTGGGGCTGCTCAAACCTATAAGGTTTTGCTAAGCTTCTGAACCAACGCCGCAAACCTGATAGG
>JAANSK020161780.1:0-15073 GCA_011763485.2 Isoetes engelmannii
TAGAAGCACTAGTCCCAAATTAGTGAATGAGTGCCGTAATCCGATATATGTCCCACTTTAACTATATACGACTTACATAGTTTTTATCTTTGACATGCTGAAAACCTAGTTAGACATTACACAAAAAGTAGATGTAGAATTCATAGGATCTACTGAGGATAAAAGAGCTCAGACCAAAGAAGCTGAATCTACATAGAAATTGAACGAGGAAAAAAAAAATGAAGTTGAAATCTACATAGAAATTGAAAGAGCAAAAAGAAGATGAAGAAGTTGAAATCTACATAGAAATTGAAAGAGCAAATATAAGATGGAGTTTGCATGCAAAAACATGAAGACAAATAAAAGGAAGGAATAGAAACGAACCTGGTAAGTTGGGAGGTTGGAGATGATACTAAGATGGGCCGAGGCTATGGGGAAAACCAAATAGATGGCACCCAACAAATTACCACCTATTCAGTTTTCCTCACAGCCTGGGACCATCCTCGTCGGTCCGCCCGTTCTCTCTTCGTTGCACAATCCAGCCAATTAGGGCATAATTACTTTATTGCTAATAAATAGTAATTATTGATAACCCTATTGCTAATAATCGTACAAATTTGAGTATAGCGTATTTTTCACCCTTACTTTCTTTTACGCCCACTTTTTCCCTGTTTCCTTCGTTTGTACCTCCGGCTCTTTTTTTCGACGGAGCAGCACGGTCAGGCTTTGGATCTCGGTGGAGCTCTGGTAGGCTGTGTATCTGGCAGTGGCTTTTATTTCAATTACTTTCCACCCTTTCCTCAATTTGATAAGCTCTTTCTTCTTCCTTGATTTCTTTAAATTTATTAGAGGAGACTCTCCTACTTCCTCCTTCATAGCTGCATCCCAGGATCAAGAGCTCAAGCATTTCCTATACATCGAAATAAGAAGATTTTGAGCCATTCTAGAACAACTTTGACGATGCGGGCATGAACATATTTTTTGCCCCGTGACAAAACAACAGCACCTCCCAACTGCTAGTATAACAGATGCATATGCAGAAGATTGCAACCAGAAGTTTTTTTGGCCAGTATATCCATCTCTTATGCTTTGAGTTGAAGTGAACATACATTATAAAATTAAGGCACGCCAAGGTAAAATCAAAGATCCTTTCTATGCTTCAAGAAAAATCAGGTGATTCTTGTCATTCTTAAGAACTTTTATTTCTATTTTGAGAATCTTGATAGGTTGCAAATTCTAATTCATCGTGCTCCTTGGGGAGCCTTATGCAAATGCTGGATTTTTTGCCCTCTGAAACAAAGTGAATTAAAATGCTGCCCATCATGTGCACCTCATCTCTTTTGAAGTTCGGTTCACTTATCATGTGTAGAAGAAATTAAGATTATAAGGGATTATATGGTTGATCGTGTAAGACGCCATGAGTTGACAATGAGAAATTTTGTATCTACAATTTGTGGTCATAATGACTCAATGATGCTTATTTGTTTGGCACAACTATTTGGAGTAATGATATTGAAGGTCAGATTTACATGCTTAAGTTTATCTGTCTACATGAAGACTTAGCGTGGTATTTGAAACTTCGCATGTAGTTATCCAGATGGTGCCTAATCTACAGGAAGACGATATTCAACTATTAACTAATTTTTATAAATGGTTCAGCTGTCATCCAAATGATAAAATACGTGGGGTATGGATTATACATTCATTGTGTGTAGCTAATCTAAGGCAAGTAACCTTTATATTTAAACTTTTCTGTCTTTTGTGTAGCAGCTGCATTTAAATTATCAGCCATTCTGAAAGCACTTGGTGCTCGCAAATATGCATCTCTTCTACATATAATATGATTGCAGTTTAAAAAAGATTGTTCTTCGAGTGTCACAACTAGTACTGCAACTTCCTTGCTCGAGGTATAGCAACAAATATCTACCTGACTTCTAAAGGGACTTCATTCTTTTTTTCATCTTATCCAATTTAGAAACTGTAGATGCATATTGATGTAGAAAATTAATGTCCTCCTGGTAATTCAAGATGTTAAGGAGTAGCCAGCCATTGGATAGCATGGTGGCTATAATCTCGCTTGGTAGATTGAGCATAAGACCATTTAAAATGGATTTGAGTAGACGTGTTAGAATTATGCAGTGGATGTGTACATATCTACAAATGTTCATACGTGTTTACTAAAAACTGCTAGAAGCATCTGACAACATTGCTGTTCCTGTCCAGATTTTAAGGGCATTTGCGAGTCTGAATATGCTTACAGTGGATCTTGCCCATGTAAGATGCTCCGAGGATCAATTGTGAAAGATGTCTAGGACGTCATTGCAGGATTTGGACATTGAAGCTGAATGTATGGATGTACAAAGGAGATAGACCTGGAGAGCTTGACCTGAGGGATGCAACCAGTTGAGCTCGTCTGTGTGCCGTGTGATTCTTGTCTTGTTGAAGGCCTATTTGCTGCAATAGAGTTGATCCACAGTTTCTACGTGCAAGCAGGGGCTGCTTTTTTTTGTGCAATCAGAAATTTACAGAAGGCAAAGGAAATTCATGGAAAAGTTTCAACAAGTTAAAGCTTCTAAAATCCTAAGGCAGTGGGAAGGCATTGATGAGGTTAGATCTTGCAAGTCTGTAGTTTGGGATATTCCTTAGGTCTCAGATTTGAAAACTGATTAAGCCAGAAAAGGCTTTAAATGATCTTACTACCAGGAAGCACCTGATTGATGTATGCACACGGCAGATTGAGGGATTGATTGAAGACCTTTGCACCCTGCAATGCTTTCTCAACAACTCAGAGATGTGCTCTAGAGCAGGGTTTTATAATGCTTTGGATGTTGTAGCTGCATGCTTGGAGCTGAAGCGGCTTCATGGACTTGCATTCCTATAGGATTTTTGTTTTTGTTTGCACTGTTTTCTTCAGAGCTGAACAGAGCTTTACTTTGGGTATATTTTCAGTCAAATCTGAAGGAATTTAACTGAGTGGAATGCTGGGAACCGCTCTTTAATGCTGTAAAGGTACGAATTAGGGATATCTGCAACATTAGCAAGGTCAAATTAAATTTAAAATTTTCAGGAATTAAATGACTGTGTTCTGTTTAAACAGGATGAGGTTCTCATAGGCTAGTAACAGAGGTAGCATTGGCAGCGGTTGAAGCAAGTTCATAGGAGAGATGCCCTAAACCATGCGAGTGTTGTAGCCAATGTCCTTTGATCCGCTGGGCTTTAATGGAATCAGACGCGAATCCTGCAAGAAGTTTTTTGAACAAGGTTTGTAATGATCTCATATGTTTGTACTGTTCATGCTATTTCTTATGAACTAGGCGATTTCTCATGGATCATGACTAGGATGGCATACGACAATAAACAGGAGCTGACATCTAAAATTGACTGTTTTTTCAAATCATCTCCAACTAATGTGGCCTCCAGCCGCATGACTAGCATACAAGGAGATTCCGTGATTTGCGGTATGGCGGGGGTTTCCAGATTTCCAGACATCAAATATTATGTTTACAATACTTTGACTGGCAGGAATCATGATCCAGTCCATCTCCACCGTTGATCCCAGACCTGTGACAGGCCGGAATCAGCTCCATCCCAATCCTGAATCCTTGGATTTGCTTTGGTTCCAGCTTCAGGTGATGATAATCTTGGTATGGGCCTGATAATCTTGTTGTGGGTGCGTATAATCCTGCTCAGATGTGAGATCTTGCTGTGGGTGCAGGTTTGGGTGGATATTCTAGTTCTGGTGTGAGGGTTGGTGGTCCTGCCAGATGAAGGGGTTAACCACCCCTGCGAGGCTGTTACAGCCAGTAAATGGGCTCAAACTTAATCCCTCCGTGTAGATATTGATATTGTGTCAAATATCATTTCAAATAACAATGAACAATCATTTCAGGTAACAATTCTGTAATGGTTGATCGGGGGTATACCATGCTTAGGTACAAGTACGGTTTTAACCTGGTCTCGGAAACATACAGGGGTTCAAATCCCCATGCCCAAAAAATTTGCGGTTCAATGAAACTCATAATTTGTAGCCAGGGTTCAAACCCACGCTCAAAATTTACGCTTTTTTTTTATAGAACGAGAGACAATTAACTTAATTGGAAAACTAGTACAATGGGACGTCAAGGTAGGTGGAGGTAGCCCCAAATCTCAAGGTAGGTGGAGGTAGCCCCAAATCTCATCCCTGACACACCAGAAACTGGTGATGACGACGAGATTTAATCTCTTGGTAAAGGCTAGCAACAGACAACATGATACATGTGTTTCCAAACCGCCCATTTCCAAACCGCCCAACAGGCTAGCACGCTCAAAATTTATGCTGTTAAAACTGCTTAAAATTCTTGCTACGTAAGGATGGGTCAATGAAGATCAAAAGTGGGGTTTGAAAGGGCACCTATGCTCCATTGGAGGGCACTTAATGGGTTATTTTAAGGATGAGTTTTAACTTGACTTTGACGAAGTTATCCTGCCTGATTTTAGAATCAGGTTATTACCTAGCTTCTCTAAAATCAAGTTGGACGAGTGCGTTGCTCAACTAGTGGACATTAATGGTCTTTGGGGTCAAAATAATGCTTCATCTTAAAACCTTAGTAAAGGGCTCCAAATTTTTTACTAATGGGCTATTAAAGGTCATTAATGGTCTTTGGGGTCAAAATAATCCTTTGTCTTAAAACCTAAATCCATATTATTGCTAAATCCATATTATCGCTAAATCCTGGCCATTGATGGCCCGGATATTCTAAAAAAGATGAGTAAAGAACAATTTTGGATAGTTTTTCCGGTGAAAAATTGGTACTATTTTCAAGGTAGTTTTCTCTTAGAATGAGGTAATATTTTCAAGGGCAAACTCTTACTTCTTATGGGGAAAAAGTTGGTAGTATTTTTAAGGTGGTTTTACCTCTTCAAAGGAGGTAATATTTCAAGGGCAAAGTCTTAGTCTTTTTATGTATCAAAATGCGATGAAAAATAAGTACTATCTTAAAGGTGGTTTTAAAGGTGGTTCTATATAGGCAAACTCTTAATCTTTTTATACATCAAAATGAGTTGGGAAATAGATACTATCTTAAAGGTGGTTTTAAAGGCAGTTGTATATATCCAAATGAGGTGAAAATTTAGGACTTGTATTATCTAATTTTAGTACCTCTTTATAAGGTTGATTTTGGTACTCTTTATAAGGTTGTTTTATCTATCATATTTTCTTTCTATATAGTAAGATGCAAAAATGCATAAGAAAGATGGCATGAATTCCGCTTTCTCGTATAAAGGAGTCCAAAACAATAAAGCATTGGCACAAGAAAGATGATTCTTATGGTAAAATTGATCGTTCTTCCAAGCAAAAAGGGGTCATGGTCATAAGAAATGGCTCGCAAATCAACGATGCTTGCCCATATGGTGCATGCTTTTGGCAGCCAAAGTGTCAAGATTTCTTCTACCACCTTAATAATTCTGTAGATTGTGCAACAATCCCGTGGAACATCATACAAGTGAGTAAAGTTGCGACTCTTTGTAAGGTGCTTAAAGTCTGTAAGGCTATGCATTCGGACATGATAATCTTGTGTTTGAGATGTCAAAGAAGGATATTGCCCTGGCTGTTTTGCAGAATGAGTAGTAGATAGTAAATCCTCACCAAGCTGCCATCTTGGTCCTAAATCAACCTATTCCAAAGTCATATGCTAATCTAAAGAAATATAATTTTACTTTAGACCTTGATTGGAATATATTGTGCAGAGTAGCAACACTTACAAACTTTACCACCATACCAAGAGGTCTTACTTAGAAGTGCCATCGTTCAAACATCCACTCCAGGTTTCAGAGAGAATAATTTCTATCCATTATGGCCTGTATACACCATAAAAAGGATAACACATTGTAGAAGATAATCCTCAAACATGAATGAAATTTTATCAGGGGTTCTAAGCCACGAGCTGTGTAGGAAGAAGAAGAAATATGCATGTGCAACGGATTTTCCTTTTCTTGCAGAGTAAATGAGGAAAAAATACTCAATTACTCATCTTTTATAGATTCCTAAGATGGAACACTTACCAACGTAATCAGCATCAAGAGTTCAAGAATTCTGAGAACACCAAAAGCATAAAGCTCTAAAAATCATAGATGAATCTATTGTTGCCAACAACTAAACCTAAGTGAGAGTCGTAACCCACAAATAAGATTTACAAAAGCTAAACAAAGATATGTGATGGATTTAAAAAAACTACATATGTGACGGATTAAAAAAGTCAGATCTGATCTTCAAACATTTGTCTCCTTTACTGTGTACTTGGAGTTCAAGTGAGAGACTACTAAACATAATTATTTGCCTCCTTCACTGTCTCCTTGAAGTTCAACTGATAGGTTCTTCTTCGATTAAAAGGGTATTTAGCTAATTATCTTCTTCAAATCCACCAATATTGTTTTCGGCCATTATCTTTTTTGGTTCCCAATAGATTTGAAAAACACTAAGAACATACTAAGAAGCACAATGACAGACCTGCAGAATCATAGCATGAGCATTAAAGGATAAAACTTACTTTGAATGAGCCACATCATAGAATCTAAAATAGAGACATTCATCGTTCTCTATACTTTGTGTCAAAAAGGCCTAAGTAGTCTAATGCTTACCGACTTCTCTATTACTAATAAAAAATAGAGTCATAAAAAAACCTGGACGGAGTTGAACAGCATTTTGCAAGCAATATTAAGAGCTAGTGATATCCATCGATGCGTGTATAGATCTTAGTCGAATAAGAAACAAAGGCAAGACTGCGATTTTTTACTGCCAAAAAAAAAAAAAAAACAAAACAAAACAAAACAAAACATATTCACTATGCAAAACATAAAAAATGAAGGAGAGCAAAAAGAAATGAAGAAACATACCTAATCTTTAGAGAATGCCACAGAAAGGGGTTGGCAGCTAAGTTCTCGCTCTGCACCAAGGGATTTTCCAAAAGCGAAAGCCCAGCCTAGCTCGAAACAGAAAAGTTCTCTAAAAGAATGACTTCTATAGGCATGTTTACCACCACGTAATAAACAGTAGGTCGAAATTACTCTATGATTTTGCGTCTTCTATTTTCACGCAATATCCTCCGGCGCTTGTAGAGCGCCACCGCCACTGTCCTATTTGCCCTGTTTGTTGCCTTGCCTGTTTGATCCGAAGCCAGCTATGGCGCTGCGTCTTTAGTCACCCCATCCTAACAAAGCCCCATATATACATGCTGAAGCCACCAGGTTTTCCATTACATTGTGTCTTCGGTTGCCCTAGCAAAGCCATGGCTTAAGCTTCGCAGGAAAAGAAGCACACAAACGGATGCTTCAGATCTACATTCAACTTGAAATTCCATTTGTCTGATACTAGCAAGAATCTGCATCCACACTTGGCCATCTGATGGGTATGACAGATATGCTAGCGATTGATTAGAAATAAAGAGCAAAATCAAATCCCTTGACAAATGTGATCATGCTAATGACCCCAACTTTTAGCAAAGGAATCCACAAGAGCCAGAGTATCATCATTCCTTTCATTCTAGCAAAAGTAGAGGTCATGACTTGTATGCATCCAATCTTAAACTCATTATCGTTTAATAAAGAAATGTTTAATTTAGAATTGTTCATCGTAACACTTTAGGTGACATTCTCATGTGGAAGCAATGCCAACGCGCAGAGGCATTGATGACACATGAGAATGTCACCTAAAGTGAAAATTTTGTTACGAGAAAACCACTCACAACAAGAAAAAGGCCATTTAACGACGTCTATAATGACGTCTGTGTGACGTCTGATGACGTTACACAGACGTCCGCCAGACGTCGCTAGAGACACGTCATGACAGACGTCACGCGCGACATCCCGCAGACGTCACCCGCGATGTTCATAGCGACATCTGGCCAGGTTGCCACGTGTACATGCCACGCCGGCGCGCCAGTTATTTAGGTCACGTCTACAAGACACGTGTCCAGGATATGTCGCACGCGACGTCGTGCAGGCCACGTGTACATGCCACTTCGCCTGACAACGTCGGGTGCGACATTGTCCTGGCCATGTGTACATGCCACGTGGCTAGACGATGTCGCGTGCGATGTCATCGGGCCAAGAAAATATAAAATAAAATTGAATTTATTGTTGCTGGATACAAGTAATTTAACTTTGAATCAAAAATATGTTGAAATTGGATACAAATAATCTAATTTTGAGTTAATAATACAAAAATACGCGTATTCATGGATTAGATAGGTTCTAGTATATTCAAAATAGGCCTATGATCGTGAACAACAAAAAGACTCGTTAAGGGGAGCATCCATCTTTTACAAATATAGTATAGAACTAATCCAAGCCTCAGACTCGGTATCTGAGTCATCTGAGTAGGTATATTGGTTTCGACGTCAGTCAACGGTCAACGGCCACGTGACGTTGGAGGCGGATGCCATGTGACGTGTCTGTTGCCATGTCACATGTCCATTGGCCACGTCAGCCACGTCGCAAGCGACGTCATGTCGGTCAAGTCACAAGCGACGTCGATCAAGGTCAACGGCCACGTGATGCCTGAGGCGGATGCCACCTCACGTGTTTGTTGCCACGTCACGTGTCCGTTGGCCACGTCGGCCACGTTGTAAGCGATGTTAAGTCAGCCACGGGACAAGTGGTGTGACCCCCGTGACGCGGTTATAGCGACGTGATCTCAGACATCGGCTTAACGTCGGGCCACGTCGCACGTGACATGGTTCACGTCGCAGGCGACGCCCCACGACGTTGACGTCAGGTTGACGCCATGTCGCATTTTGTCACGTCTTGGCGATGTGGTATCGTAAATTGTCACGTGATGTGACACAGATGTCAGCGCGTCGCCACCCCACGTCGCTAAATTATCCTTCTCTTGTAGTGACTTACATTACATTATGCGGGAAAATGTTCGATAAATGTGCGGAATGTTCTGTAAATGTCTAGAAAAATTGAACATAAAATCTACTTTACATTCCTTAAAGGAATTACTAACACGTGTCAACACAAGATTGGAGTAAGAGGTAGAATGTAATGTAAGTGGTTTTTATGGTTTGTGTGATCTCATCTGTACCCTGCGCCCTATAAACAGAAGGTGGCCTCGCAGAACAAGGAAAAGGCAATAAAATTGCAACATCAACATTGGGACTTATGTTAATGTTTCCTCCCACTTAACAAATTCAAGCATTAGTGAATGTTAGTTTCAAGACGTTAATTGGCAGGCTTTCTAATCCAGGCATTCTTGACCTTTGATTCATGCCATGTGATAGAGCATAACAGGCAGCGATAATTTTGATAAGGGGCGGCGACATGCATCTTTGCATGGATTCAACCTCGGATGGATTCCTTTGCCCTGGATTCAGCCTTGGATGCTAATAATCCAGGCTGGGAGCTGATAATCCAGCTCTAAAGGGAGTTTAACCTCTAATAATCGAGCTTTGACTGTCGATAATTCAGCTGGGGGTGAGGAACATTGCCTGCCTGGTTAAAAGGCATAAACACCCGTGCTTGCTCCTCCTAGCTCGCCCATTTATCTATTGTAAAGTAAATAAATTTACTAGCGTTGTTTGTTTTGAAGAAAATATCAAGATGGTGCAATTTGATTTTAAAGTACAGGTTTCACATCAAACATAACCATTCCACCAACTGAAGATATTCATTGGGCAATAATTGAGGCCCATAGACTAGACCAGGCTTCTAATTTGAAAACATGAAGGGTGGTTGAAGCTTAGGGAGCTACAACAACCGCAAGGACGAGGATACGATCGTACAAGAGGGGGGGAACATAAATGGGGGTCAACTTTTGGGAATCACTCAATAGATCGGTGGGCCGAAAAGAATGAATAAGAAGAAGAAGAAGCAAATTCTAGGTCAACATATGGTGGGGCAAATGAAGATACTGTGGGGGATTATGATGGGCGAACTTAAAAAAGGAAGGAAGGAAGGAGGTGATGGTTCAACCTAAAGGATGCATATCATATCCATATAGCCTAAGAAGGGAATGAGTACTTGGAGGGCAAAAACAAAGGAAAAGTGTGTGGATGGCCTAAAGGAGGATATAATTTTTCTTGCCCATGCATCATGCATCATGCAAATAATTTTTTGTAAATTTTTCATGCAAATAATTTTTTTCACCAAAGAGCGATAAAATAGGGTTACGCTAGAGCTCCAAGCTCTGTTCCGGCCAGCATGGGAAACCAGATATGGCGATGCTACGGCGTCCCTGAGCAGAGAAGTTCTTCGGCCAATACTATACATGTTAGAGTTTTGTGTATTGATTCTCCCGATCCTCCTCTTGCTTCCCTTCATTTTATGCCTTCTTCCCGACCTGGCTATTCCACACTTCGTCTCAGAATCCCTCTCAATAATGATTCCTTGGATGATTTGCACCATTTCTTATATTCTAGTGGTCTCATTGGTGCTCCCTTACCAGCTTTGCTTAAACCAGTTGGTTCTTTGACTTCTTCCTGTAACTTACCAGATAAAAAAAAGGTTGCCATGAATCCTTCTTTGTTATCTTAAATTGTTTCTATTCTATATTTCCTATGAGTTTCTGATGCCCACTAATTGAAAATGGTAACGCAAATTCTTGGTCTGTTGCTGGAATCATACCCTGTCATTTGTGTTATCAAAGTGAGCTCTCCTGCAGCTTATCCACAGACAGCGCTTCTTCCAATTACACAGGATGAGTTCATGGTGTCATGTTCGTTGAAAGACATTTGCTTCTGTACATATGCTTGGATTTGCAGAGATGCCATTCATAAAAAGTATTGTGATCCCAAAATCACTGTATTTAGCGATCAATAAGAGATGACCTTAATCTACAAGAGACTGTTGGGCTATTCTTAGTTTTCTTAAATCATTTACTATCTAGACTGATTTTCTTCTGTTCCTTTTGCAAAATGCTCTTCTTGCATGCAGCTTTTGGTTTTATAGCACTTATATATATCAGAAGGATCATGGCACCTTTTGCTTGCATGCCTTTGTAGAATGGTCATCCGTTTGCTGTGGTGAACTCAAATCACAGCGTGAATTCAATTTTCATTGTAATTTTATTAAACAAAAAACTTGAGAAACTTCACAGTAAAAACTTGTGCCTATAAAACTAATCTAAACTTTGCCTCGGAAATCATACACCATTTTTAAGCGCAAGCTCAAACCACAAATCAAAATAAAAAGCTAGGGACAATTAAGAAGCTTCAACTAAGGCACATCTTTTGGAACCATAGAATTAGACGTACATACCATATTACATACCATATTACATCGCCCACTTTATTGGCTCCCAAAACTGACTAGAGCAGCCAAGGAAGTGAATCCTCCTGATTGCAGGTGTCAGTTTATAGGCCTGTTGCATGCCTTAATTGCACTTTATAGGCCTGTTGCAGCGATTTTAGGGCTGATTTGCTTGGAGGATTCGCAGTGAATCCTCCTTCGTTGCACTTTATAGACCTGCTTCACGGATTTTATGGCTGATTTGCTTGGAGGATTCACTGAAGTGAATCCTCCTTGACTTGGAGGATTCGCTTAAGTGAATCTCATGGATGCTCTAGTCAATTTGGGGAGCCTATAGCAGCACCAATATTACATGCATTAGATCATCACTTCACATGCTTTGGTTGCCTTCATATGCTTTTCGGATGCTCCCCCCCCCCCCATCCCCCCCTTTTTGTTAAGGAGAGGGTGGGTTTTGGTGTCTTGATCTAATGGTACAATTTCTGGTGCTTTTTTCGGCGGTTTAAAACTTTCTTATATTTTTCTTTGCAATTGCGGACTAAGGTTTTTGGCCTTTCGCCAATGCCAAATTTTTTTAAGGTCCATCGAAAATTCATTTTGCCCTAATCTTAATAACAACACCGTTTACGATGGTTAGCAGTGGTTCAGGTGCATATCGTGGAAAACTCATTGCGCCCTAATCTTGATAACAACAAACATCGATTATGAAGTTGAGCAGTGCTTAGCACCTGTTTCGGTGCATATCCAATAACACTTGGGTTTGATTACGGAAGGTTTTCTTTGGCTCATATGTCTGTCTCTGCATAATGCATGTAACTTCATTTGTGTTAAGAAGAACGGGGCAAGAATTTGCTTTAGGGTCGATGCTTTTTAGACGTTTAGGTTTCTTATTTATGATACTGCTATTGATCAATTCCTTAGATTTTGTTCAGCTTAAATTTTCTCAGGTTTCAAAAAATGCATTCTATTTTTATGTAGCTTATCTTTCGGAATGATGTATACTTAGTTGATGCAGTAGATGGCTGGAACCTGCTAGTGGAAGCATGTAAAGCCTCTCCTGAATCATCATATGTCATTAAAGTGGTTCATGATTGTAAACGTGAGAGTGAGGTATGCAAGCTATGATCGAGCAGCTAATGTTTGCCAAGTGTGTTTTGTAACAAATGAGTCATTGGTTCTACTATGCAGGCCTTGTTTCTCTAGTTTCGAAGCAAGCCGCACAAAGTCTTTGATACGCAGGTAATGGGGTTATGTGAATTTATGTATTTCCAGGTCTATATAGAATAAGATAAGATAAGATAAGATAAGCATTTTAACGTCGCGCCACAAAGGCAGCATCCAATTGGACATGCGACAGAACAGTACATAGGGGGACCGAAGTCCTTAAACAGAACGGGGACCAGAGTCCTGAAACAATGCAAACAAAAGGACCGAAGTCCTGAAACCGCAAACAACTAATTTTTATGCTTATATACATGTTTACAGTTTAGTGTTGATCCATTATGTGTCTTTGAATACCCCAGCCATGGATCACGAGGCCACTGGTCATGAATGATCGCAGCACCACCCCTGTAAACCGTCCATTTCCGCTGTGCTCTCGCTTCCCGCACTTTACGAAGTTCCTCCCTCCTGCAATTCAGCTGAGTAAGTGTGAGGTCTTCCTGCACCGAGAATCTGGTATTCCGAAGATGCCTACCGTGTTGGAGCACATGTAATCTATGCTGCCGCGTCTGAAAGCGAATCAAGATATGGCGTGGCCGATCTGGCCGTGGGATCCCAACCCTGTATGCTGCTTGTATGCCTGGACATGAGATATGCATAGTGTCCCTGAAAAAACGCTCTGCCTCCTGTACATCCGATCCACTACTGGACTCGGGCAGGCCTACAATCCGCAAATGAAGAGCTCGGTCCTCCGGATACTTGCCATGCTCCGGACACTCTGTGTCAGGACTATCTGAATCGGATGCTGGCATGGAGGCCTCTACCGGCTCTGTCTGTGTACCTATCTCCGTGTAGGATATCCCTGTTGAGTCTGTCTATGTGGCCATCTCCGTACAGGAGGGGCTGCAGTCTGAGTGGCTACATCCTCAACTTCTCAAACCAGCAGTATAAAAGAATAAAGCTCCGTCAAATATGCATACAAGACTGCTTGATTGATAAGAGCTCGGCCGCCTTAGAATTCAACTTGCTTCCAAAAACAACTGACAGCTTCCTGATTAGGCAATCGGGTCTCCAATTCTTGTACCTGGAAGGCTGCCATTTGGTTTGCAGTCTCAGTTTTGGTCTGACTGGTGGCAAACCTTGCCCGTTTCCGGGCTTGGTCCCGCTCTTCTTTTGTCATTGATAAAACTCTCTATATGACTAGACACGGAATTATGGCTCCGGGATGGGAAGCTGGCTATCCAATCAATCAAGTGCTGATGGTGCACAAGCGAGAAACCAAGAAATTGAATCTGGATTCGAATACTTGGGGCAGCGATCTGATGCCGATTCCATCTGGGTGCAGTGATCTGATGCCGATTCCACCTGGGTGCAATGATCTGATGTCGATTCCACCTGGATGCAGCAATCTGATGTAGGATGCGGCGTTCTGGTATAGGCAGCGTGTTCCACCGCCTGGGTCTGTTAGGCGCCACCGCCTGGGTCTATAAGGTGCATGATGGTATATTATTTATGGCAGCAGGTGCTTAGGAGAAAACGCCAACCAGAAGGGAATATCACCACGGAGCAATGGATCCAGTATCTGCGACAGCTGTATGATCCTCAGGGGAGGCAGACGCATGTACCCCCACAGCAGGGATTCCCCTTGAACATCGCGGAGATCGATGTCATAATGGGCCTGCAGCGCCTGGCCAACGGCAAAGCAGCAGACTTAGATGGTATGCAAGCGGAGCTCCTCAAATGGGCCGGGCAACCAATACTGCCGATCCTGGTACCAATGCTGAATCGCGCATTGCGGGAAGGCCTGCCACCGTAATGGACCTGCAGCAGAGTGGTGCCCATATTCAAAACCGGTGACCCGAACTGCCCGGCTAACTATCGCACTATAATGGTGAGCTCGGTGTTCGCAAAACTCCTGGCTACAATAATTGAGCAACGCACAACGATCTGGGCAGAGGACACGAGGGTCCGGGCCCTCACCCAGGCAGGCTTCCGCCCCAGACATTCCACCATTGATCATTTGTTTGCCCTGCGGACAATTATTGAAGAGAGCAGGAATCGACGCCAGGACCTGTACTGCTGCTTCGTCGACTTCGCAAAGGCCTTCGACACCGTGCCCCGATATAAGTTGTGGGACAGACTGCAAGAGCTCGGCACGCCACTGGATTTGCGAAATGCAGCCTATAGGTTGTATGAGGCTTTTTATGGGCGCCTCACAACCTCCGGGCAATTAGTCACCAGCAGTATCGGAGTGCGACAAGGTTGCCCCCTCTCGCCTACATTGTTTGGCCTCTATATAGATCAGTTGGAGCCTTGGATGGCCCAGCACAGTGGGATGGGCGCCCAGTTGATGCACCATGTCATTAGACAGTTGATTTACGCCGATGATGTCGACCTCTTGGCACACACAGCGGAGGACATGCAGTGCCACCTCGATGCACTGGCCACGTTCTGTCAACACACAAGCATGCGGGTGAACCTCGCGAAGACCAAAGTCCTGCTCATTTCATCTTCTAGGCACCCACAGATTCCGTCCTTCACGTACCAGGGGGAGCACATCGAGGTCGCACCGACTTACAAATACTTGGGCATTGAGTTCTCCACTTCAATGCATTGGGATAATTGCATTCGAATTCGAGTGGTTGCCGGCTGGAAGGCACTGCACGCTATGCAAAACAGTAGTTACCAAGCAGAGCTCTATGCCTGGGAG
>JAANSK020161891.1:0-15073 GCA_011763485.2 Isoetes engelmannii
GCTGCTGCAGCTGCTGTGCATATGTTGAAACTTCCCCCATGAGGACCGACAGTATCAAAGACTACTCAAAGAGAATTATGGACATGGTATAAGTATAGGAAGTTTAGGGAAGCATGGAACTGAAGTTTATGTGAACAATATCCACTTACAGTCTGCCACCATAGCTGGAACTAGCAATGGTGTGAGAATTAAAACATGGATAGGAGGCTCAGGCAATGCAACTGGGATTTTTTTTGGTGACATTGTTATGCACAAGGTTGCGCGCCCTATTGTAATTAACCAGCACTACTATGATCCCGCCCTCCGCGACAAATCCAATGTAACTGCTGTAGGTATCAGTAATGTAGTGTATAGCAACATAGTTGGCACTTCTAGCACCCACAAGGGCATTTTATTGGAGTGCAGTGATGTAATTCCCTGCACTGGAATTGTTCTTCAAAATGTTACACTCACAGATGTTAAGCATAAGCCTGTAATATCGGTCTGTGAGAACTTAGAAGTCTCCTATTCTGAGCCAGTAGACCCAAAATGCCCTAATTCCTCTTTAATCACTCATATTAAGCAAAGACAAAGTCACCCAAAATAGATGAAAACAAGGTCAGCTTAAAGATCCCTACAAGGTTTTCAGAGGAAAGTTTGATACACTGCCATATATTATATTCGGGTATTGTCAACAGTAGGATAATGAAATCGAAAATTCTACTTGCCCCCCACATATAATACATGTAGCAATTACATAAAGAGGGAAATGAGAATTTTATGGTATGAGGTTTTATAAGTTCACATTTGCATGAATTCCGATATGGAAAATGGTGTATCAAGTGGATTAAATTACGCAAGTCCTTACGTGTAGCATTTAGCTAGTTTTCGTTTTGCAGCTCCCCATCCTATGTGGCATCCATCTTGGCCCTTGATTTCTAGATTTTATGGGTATAGATTTGTGCCATGTTTTTTTTGCATCCTATGTAGACAAGAACTTCATAGTTGCTCAAAAGAAACTAATTGTTAGGGCGCTAGGGGATCATGTGGTTGAAGTAGTGACTCCAAATAGATACAAGAAAAAAGAGGAATAGGTCGGAGTGCTTCTTTGCAGAAAATGCAAAGGGCATTCTTTTCCACTTCTACCACTTCATTCTCCGCATTGTATGTTTCAAAGAAGATCGGATATGTTTGAAGGACGAAATATCTTCCATTTGTTGTATGGTGCATAGAAGAAACACAAAACAGACAAGAGTATAGCTATGAATAGAAAAATGTAAGGTCTATTTCTATGCTTCATGCATACATCTTTTTTGTATATAAAGAGTATCAATGACTAAGATAAAGACGTTCGCCCACATGCCCTCCCACTAGATCACGAAATGGAAATTGGGTTTAGGATTCCAGTTAGCCGGTGAAGAACAAGTAAAGAAGCTGCTTTTCTACTGCTAAGGGCCTCCAATCTGTCTTGCAAGAGCTTGCAAAACTTCAAGATCGATGCTAAAGCTTGTAAACTGTGCAAAATGGGCTCGCTTTTTTTGCCACCCCAACTTCTATTTTGTAGGGGAATGGCATTTTGTCTGCCATTTTGGCACATAGGAGACCCGCTCCCGACTACCATCGGTTGCGGGGCCCTTCCTGTGGTGCCGGAATGCCATTCTCCTATACATGAAGGCACCAAAACGTTGAGCTAACTTCTATTTTGATGTAAGTTTGTGTGTCTTGCCCTCCAATCTTCCTTTATGGTGCCTCAAGGATGGAATATCATCTACCTATCAGGGTACTATTCACATGAATATCATGCCTAGCAATTGCTTGTTTTCTTTTGTCTAGTTCTAATTTTTGAGAACACGATATGATAAGACTCTTCATAATGTGCTAGAGCTAGATTGGACTAAGACTCTTCATAATGTGCTAGAGCTGGATTGGACAACTCTGATCGATGCAGTTTCATCATAAAGCTATAGAAATCTTGACAATGGGTTAAAATGCAGCTATATAGATTGGTATGCACTAGTACAATATGCATACAAACCAAGATTCTATGCTTGGCTTGGCTTCCAATTCAATTTCGATTCAATTCTTAAGTTAATAGTTATAAAACTTAGTTCCTAAAAATATTCCGACCACAATAGAATTCCCGGGCAAGGACTTCTAAGCCAATAAATTATAGTAGTCAGCTGGAAACAAGGTTAGGCCTAAAGTATGGCGGAGTGGATCAGCAAGTTTTGGCCATGGCTCATCCTTATGGCCCCCTATTGGCGCCCATTGCTTCATAATAATGAATTCGACGTGCTGCACTATGGAGCTCTGGGGGATGGCGTCTCCGACGACTACAGGGCCTTCTCTGAAGCTTGGAAAGCTGCCTGCCATGTCTCAGATGCCAAAATTATCGTCCCTCCAGGCAAGACCTTTCTTCTTTCTGCTATTTTATTTCGGGGGCCCTGTTCTGCCGGATTAAGCTTCCAACTGGATGGCTCCATTTTAGCCCCATCTAATCCCTCTTCTTGGAACAAATCTAACTCAAATGCATGGATTCTTTTCAAGGCGCTTACAAATTTCACCCTGAAGGGCCGTGGCAAACTTGATGGCCAAGGCCATAACTGGTGGAATCAGTCTTGTAAGAGAACCCCTGAAAATCCATGCATAAGAGCCCCTTCTATTCTGAAATTTATGTCCTGTGCTAATCTGTCAATCCAAGGATCTTCTTTACAAAACAGTCCACAGATGCATGTGGAAATATATGGCTGCTCTAATGTGCAAATTTCAAATGTTGAGATAACATCTCCAGAAGACAGCCCTAATACAGATGGGATTCACATTTCACATTCCCAAGATGTGCTAATCGAGGATGCGCGAATTGGCTGCGGAGATGATTGCATTTCCATTGTTGCAGAATCTGCCAATATCAAAATGAAAAGGATATCATGTGGACCTGGGCATGGCATCAGTATAGGAAGCCTTGGAAGGCATGGATCTGAAGCTCATGTGAAGAATGTCCAGTTGCAGTATGCCACCATAGTTGGAACTAGCAATGGTGTAAGAATCAAAACCTGGAAAGGAGGCTCAGGCTATGCTACAGGTATTTCCTTTAGGGACATTGTTATGGACAAGGTTGCAAACCCCATTGTAATTGACCAGAAATACTATGACCGCAGTCTTGGAGTTAAATCGAACATAACTGCTGTCCATATTAGTGATGTTGTGTATAGCAACATAGTTGGCACTTCTAGCACCCGCAAAGGCATTAAATTTGAGTGTAGCGATATAATTCCCTGCACTGGCATTGTTCTTCAGAATGTTTTACTAACAAGTGCAAGCCACGGCCTTGTATCCTCAAAGTGTGAGAACTCAGAAGTCTCCTATTCTGGCTTGGTATACCCAAGATGTCCTACATCCTTTCTGTCTTATTTCAAATAATAATAAGCACTTCAGTAAATTTTGACCAGGTTTGTATCAATTTGATAGGCAGGTGCATTTAACAGGTTAAAAGAGAGTAGTTCTCATCTCTTCAGTCATACAGATAAAGTAAACTAAAATCCACAAACGATTCCACAGAATCTATGTCTGCTGTGCTTTGAAGTCAATTTATGCACAAACGGTCCAAGTGGTTGCAATGATATTGTAAGAGAAGTGACAACATCCGGTGAAATCACCCAAAGTTTTGCGGTTAAGGTTTTTAAGATGCTAAAAGGTTTACAGATTGAATAAGCTTCTTTTAGAGGATAAATCTGGTTATAAGGTTAGCAAAAGCACTGCTTCTATTAACACCAGCCATGAATTTGATGCTCTGATTAATCAGTTCAGTAAATGAAGTCCAGAACTATTCATTCAGTAAATAATTCCACAAATTCTAGTGGTGTCCTCTAATGTGAAGATAAACTATGAAACAGTCTAGTGTTGCAATGCTATTGTAAGAGAATTGGCAACATCCAGTGAAATGCCACATAAGAAATATGTGGTTAAAATTCAGCTTTTATAGTTGCTAAAAGATTCAGCATTCTTTTACAGATTTAATAAGCTTCATTTAGAGGATAAAGCTGGTTACAAGGTTAGCAAGCACTGCTGTTATCAACAGGAAAACCAATTACAGCCATGAATTTGATGCTCTGTCGTCTAATGCAAAGATAAACTATGCAGAAACAGTCTAAGTGGTTCCAATGCTATTGTACGAGAATTGGCAATATCCGGTGAAATGCCACACAGAGATTATGCTCAAAGATTCAGCATTCTTTTCAGATTTAATAAGCTTCATTTAGAGGATAAAGCTGGTTACAAGGCTAGCAAGCACTGCTGTCATCAACAGAACATACAGCCATGAATTTGATGCTCTGATTAACCTTAACCAGATCCGTGCTGTCCTCTAATGCAAAGATAAACTATGCAGAAACAGTCTAAGTGGTTACAATGCTATCGTAAGAGAATTGGCAATTCCAGTGAAATGCCAGACAAAGAGATTAGGTGGTCAAAACTTAGCTTTTATAGTTGCTAAAAGATTCAGCATTTTTTCACGTTTATATAGAGGATAAAGCTGGTTACAAGGCTGGCAAGCACTGCTATTATCAACAGGAAAAACAATTACAGCCATGAATTTGATGCTCTGGTTAACCTTAACCACAAGACACATGACTGAGATTGATGATCAGTGAGACAACACCGCATAGGCATCCATCCAACTGTTATTAAATTCATATTCTCAAACTTGAGCAGAGCAACTTAAGAATATTGTAATTGACAACAGTACTTATATGGCACTAGTCTAACCAACAAACAAACATCACCCTCCTCTTCTGGATATATTCAAACTGTCAAAAACGGAAATTTCCTAGACTATGGCATTTGCAGCACTGGCAATACGGGGCCACAAATCAGCACACTCTTTTCCAATAGGTCCTGTAATTGCTGACCCTGCAATCAAACGAAATGGTATGATTCTTTACTTCTAAGAAACTCAAACAAAACAACCAAGCTTAGTAAACCATACCTTTCATTTCTCCTTTGGGATTCACAATAACACCAGCATTGTCTGTGAATAATGTTAACATTGAAGACATTACTATTTATCCCAATTTTAGATCAACTGAAGAAAAAAAATACGAACCTTCGAAATACATAAAGACGCCATCTTTTCGTCTCCAGGGCTTGCGCTGGCGAACAATAACAGCAGGCATAACCTTTTTACGAAGATCAGGCTTACCCTTCTTTACAGTCGCCATAACCATGTCCCCAACAGCTGCAGCGGGCAAACGGTTCAACCGTCCCTTGACACCTTTAACGGAAATGACATACAAATTCTTGGCACCAGTATTATCTGCACAGTTAACTACGGCACCTACAGGGAGAGCAAGTGACATCCGAAATTTGTTTCCAGATGATCCTCCACGACCGCGCTTCGACATGGCGACGGACTTCCGCTTCCGAAGCTGTGCAAACTAAACCCTAAAGTTGAAAACCCTAAACCTATGTTTTAAATCTTTGGAACAATTTTAAGAGACCTTTTTTTAATGGTCATGGGCAACACTTGTTGTCATTGGGAAATTTCTCCCTAAGAATGCCTTTGTATTTGAAGAGTTTGTCCGAGTGCTTTAATTTGGGGCATTGTTGTTGACACAATACAAACTGCATATTTTTTTTTATTTATTTTTTTTTTAAGCAGGCTTGCCTAACGGGAGGTGCACCTTTTCTTGCAATTCTAGAGTGTCCACGTATCATGCCACGTGAGACAAAAATCATAAGCAACGTTGGATCACAGATTTTTACATCTAACGGCCAGGGAAATTAGAAATTCCCTAAAATTTTCCTCTTTATTTATAGAAACGAGGAGATTGGCTTGCAATTGAGGCAAAGGCCAATCCTTTGTCTCATTCGGTACCTTGGTTTCGTGCATCTGCTACGACATTGGGTTTGCCTGACTTGTAGGTTATCTCAAAGTTATATTTTCTAGGAACTCCATCCATCGCTTTTCCCTTAAGTTAAGCAAGGGTCGTAGAAATGTACTGAAGGCTTTGGTGATCCGTATCCAAAGTGAAGGGTCTACCAAGCAAATAGTGCCTCCAGATTCTTAACGCTCGCACAATTGCTAAAAAGCTCATGAACGTGAGTGGGGTAACGCTGCTCTGTCCCATTCATCTTCTTAGAGTCATAGGCGTTCTTGCGTAGGTGTTGCTTCAGTTGCTAACTTACTCGCATCCGTTGCCACTAACTTGTCCAGGTTTGGGTCTAGCAGGGTAAGCACAAGCGCTATAGTTAGAGCTTCCTTGAGTCTCCTCAAAAAGAGGCTTGGACATTCTCGAATCAATGTTGGACCCAATCTTTTACTTTCTCATTCTTCATTAGGTGTGATAGTGGAGAGGCCCACTTGAAAAAAATCCTTCACAACTTTCTATAATACCCTGCTAACCTAGTAAGTTCCCGACCTCGTGGATGTTCGTTGGTGCTGGCCAATCCATGATGGCTTCGGTCTTTGCTGGATCGATGGAGAATCCCTCCGCTGCGAATATGTGGCTCAAGCTTGGCGTAGTTGATGTCGTAAAAACTCTTCCTCAAGTGACCCACATGTTCCTCCATGGAATTGCTAAAGATCAGTATGTCATCGAAGGAGGTGAGTGACAAACTCGCACTAGGAAGGTAATGGTTGCCTCGAAGATTAATGCACTTAACTACATAAACTTGAGCTCTAACAACTCTCCTAGTTGTTTCTTAAGCTCTGATGCTTTATTTGTCAACTTTACATCTGTTGCAACCGTAATTCCATCTTCAACGCCCTTACAAGGTGGAACTTGTCGAATTCCTTCCTGAAGGAGATCATAAAAACTCTTATATTAGTTTAAAAAATTGCTCTAGGTAACTTTACACTAGCTTCCTCCTTCTTGTGCTTGCAGTCGGTGTCGACGGCTTCTAGCTTAATGGTATAGGCAAACTTGCCTTTCATAACTTTCTTATTTAACTTCGAGGCTCATATGCACCGCCTTCCAAAATGAATTTTCTTACCTCTTACTCAAAACCCATTTTCCATTCGGTGCTGCGGTTGAAATTCCCTGCTTGTTGTAGTAGACCCTTGTTTTAGCCCTCTTCAAGTACTCTCTTCTGGCTATGAGATCATATTTGCCGATGTTGATGACATCGGCACTAGTGCAACTTAGCTCTATCCAGAAGATGTCGAAGTTGACTCTTGTTTCTTTGGTGCTGAACTGCTCTGCTTGCAGAGATATAGGTTAATAAATTATTTACATAATTCATGTGGCCATAAGGTTTTGTCGCTATGATTTTCCTCTGGTCATAAAAGACGATGCAATTAAGTAATTATTCTTGCTCTAGATCTAATCTATACTCTAGAATTTCCCCCTTTCTTGGTTATTACTCTCTTGGAATAGTCCCACCTGTGAGGCCATCTAATAGGTTGGCCGCACTTCTTAGATTGCTTCTCCTCGTTCGTTTGGATTATTCCTTATATTCTGGAGGTATTCGTCTTACACATGGTCAACAACGATCCTATTACTGAATCTTGCTTAATGAAATGATCAATTTCACCAAGAGGTTCTGTAACAACTAATGTCAAACCACCATGGAAGAGGCCGAATCTGGCAACCATGAACCCCTGGGTTCCCCACTCCTCACGTTGATCCCCCGGATCATCCCTACTGCTACCGCAGTCTCCAATCGTTCCTAGAACGATTCTCCATGGTGTTCTCTCCTTGAGATCCCTGATCTCTTATATAGGGTACCCACTCTTGTGGTATGCCGCCACGCATATGCATGCATGTTGACTCGTGACACCTCCTTGTGCCACTTGTCCCTTAAGCCTCTAATCCTTAGACTTAATGGTCCTATATGACCTAGGGACTAACATATGTTCACAACATATGACTTATGACCTAGGGCCTAACTTAAGTTCATAACATTCCTCCCCCCTTAAAATCCTTGGTCCCCAAGGATGATGGGAGTCTGTGTATTGTGAAACCCATTCCCTGGGTCACCCAGTGACCATGGTTTCACCATCTAGTCCATTTTGAAAACATTTCCTTAGATCACCTCGTGATCATGTTTTCATCTTCTTGTCCCTTCAGAAACCCGTTCCCCCGATCACCCTATGACCATGGTTTCATCCTCTAGTCCCTTCGGAAACCCGTTCCCTGTGACCATGGTTTCCATAGCTCATTGTGTTAGCGGACATCCTACTTGCCATCCCCGATGCAAGTCTCTAAGTTTTCACTTATAACCTCATATTGACTCCACTAATCCTTTAGTGGCCTCCACGGGTTTGCGTCAGGTGAGGATTTGGCTGCGTGTACTCTTCACTCTCCCATGTGGCCTCGGCAAGTGATTGATCTCGTCACAAGATCCAGTACACTGCAATACTCTTATTGCATAGCATCCCAATGCGAGTGTCTAGAATCGCCTCAGGAGTTACCTTAGAGCTATAATGTTACGAACTTAAGTTAGGCCCTAAGTCATATGTTGTGAACATATGTTGGTCCCTAGGTCATATAGGATCATTAAGTCTAAGGATTAGAGGCTTAAGGGACAAGTGGCACAAGGCTTCTCTTTTCCTTTTCCTTTGGCATCTTTTATGATCCTGTTCGTGTTCTGGGGTTATCTTTTTCACATTTGTGCTCTGGTTTGAAGGTTTAGGGAGATTTGCTTCCAAATCAATTGATTCAAATAAGTATGAACCGGATTGAGTCACAATCGGATTAAGCGACATAGCCATATGCTTCCGGAATGGGCGTGGGTAGGTTTGTGGGTAACCTGGAACAGAAATTGTGGTGGTAATTTGGAACTGGAATGCAAACGAATTTTCCCTCCGATGCCATTTCAAGAAATGATGAGAATCAGTTACACTAGGTACCAAACAAGCATTTAAAATGGCACCACAATTTTGGTATCTTCCACCACATTTTAGGGGGACAGGAGGACACCCTAGGTAATCCACTACTCCCAAATCTGCTTTCACCCTACTCCCATATCTGCCAAGAAAGAAGACTCTTCACTCTTTTGGAGCTTTTCAAACTTCGTATCAATCTGTAATATTGCTCTAGAATTATACAACAAAAACCTGGAAATGTTTACAAATTCTTGAATGAAACCTGGAACTGCTTACAAATTCTTATGCAGCTTGTGTTCAATGCTCTCAATCTCTCGACGGCTCAACCGGCGGGGCTCGGAAGTTTCCAAAAAGAAACCCCTCCGAGCACCGCCAGCTGGTTCACACCATCATATCATCCAAAAACCTTGTGATACCTTTGGCATTGAAGAACTACCTTGAACATGACACTGCAAATGACAAATATCTGTTATTTGTTGGATATTGTCAGACGATATCAGCCAATTCTGTACACCTGGGCCGTCGGATGTTGAAGACGAAATGTCCCAGAAGGTTTAGGGTTTACAGTAGGTGAAGAGAAAAGGACAGAAGCGGTGGCATTTATGAAACCTTTGGCCGTTTAGTTGGGTGGGGTTATGGTGTATTCACACCCACCTTCATTAATGCAAGACTTGTACTCTAAAAATCTTTGGCTTTTTCATATGAAGTTTCTCTCCGGTAACTCTGTGCCAGAACGGCAAGATGAGGGCTCTGTTCTTCTGCCTTTTAGTCGCCTTCATCTGGGCTACCGCCCTTGCAGAAGACAGACAAAGTGCATGCGATAAGGAAATCGTTAAATTGCAGCCCTGTTTGGACTACGTTGGTGGAAAATCTGAGAAACCTAATACTGCATGCTGCACAAATTTGACTTATCTTTACGAAAACAAAGCTGTTTGCCTTTGCATGTTGATCGCTTCTAGTGGAGGTCTATCTGCTACTCCTGGAATTAATATTACTTATGCTACTAAGTTGCCAGTTAAGTGTGGCATCTTCCCAGATATTAGTCGTTGCACAGGTACAAGATGCATGCTTAGATTATTTGGTTTTTAACTATTTCTTGGTTTTAGGAAGCCTGAAAAAATGTTTGCTTTGATGCAGACCTTTTGGCATCTGGAAGTTCATCGTGCTTTTCTGGTAGGCTGCTTCATTATTAGAAGGCTAGGCTATGCTTCTATTGGTATTTATTAGGTTCTAATTTAGCTAGAGCAATCCTGTGCATGGTTTTACTGGATGATTTTAGGGAAGTCTTGTATATGCCTGATTCCCTTAAGTAACCTTTAGTATGGAGTATTATAGACAATTTTTATTTGATAAATTAGTTAAAATGAAGCAGAGAGCAGCTGGTCAAACAGGTTCAGAACACTGGTTAATGGAATCCCTTGTTAGAAACCATTGTATTTGATGATGAATGTCCTTAAGCAGGTTGTTATCCTTGAAAGCAAACTGTGCCATTTGAAACATTCTTTAGTTATTAGAAATATTAAATTTAAGGTTCTTAGTTATCTAGGCAACCTCCCTTTCCTCACATATAAGCTATAAAAATATATTTGGAATAAAATTGGCCGCAGTACAATCAGATTTTAATATTCATATATTCTGCTAATTGGTTGTGTACCTATGAGTTGACTTGAATATTCTTAATTTGCAGGTCTGTGGCCATTCAACGTTCCTGGTTATGCATACAGAATATTCTACGCAGTTGTGATGCCAGTAGTGTTAGCAATGGCGAATTCGTTCTTGTAAATGGGCCATTATGGCCGCCTTCTTTTACAAGAGTTGTATAGGGGTAAAGGAGATCCTCCAATTCAAAGTAACACAGAAAAGGCTAGTTTTATGTAACTTAAGATGGTATTCATATATGGTTCGTTGAAAGTTTCTAATTTCCACTTAAATTTGTACATGTTTCTTATGCTACCAGAACAATTTTTTAGCAAAAAGTTGCTTGCCATTCTTGAAAGAAGGCTAGGTAGTTTTTCTTTGCCCTTTTCCTAGATTTTCTTTGCTGTTTCCAGATTTTATTGTGGATGGTACATTGTGTTCAGATGCGTCTTCACGTTTTAAGTAAGAGTATTTTTGCAGTGGGATTTGTTAGAAGATTAGATTTTTACAGGTCTTGCAGAGCCCATCAAATCTATTGCATCAGCTTTTGATTTATTAAAAAAATTTATGGCTGCATCCTGCAAATCTAGAAGGTGAAGATTATTTATGAATCTGTAGTTATGAATCTGCAAACAGTCAGCAAGCATTCACAGAAAACTAAGGGAATGTGGACTAAAATATGTTCTCTACTGTGCACTGTTTAATTTTGCTTATAGGCATACACAGACTGCTTGATTTGGCCATTGCCTGATATTTCGTCTGAAAAATAATGCTTTGTTGTCAACGACGGGAAGTAAAAGACTCATAATTTAAAAGCTCGAGTAAATTTGTGCACTCCCATGTGGAGGATGCCCATTGTACCACTTTTTACAGTCGATGAATCAGACAGTCGGAACCTCTGTGTTGCAGAAAACCATAAGAGAACTCTCATTCTATGAATAGAACTTCCAGATCCTCTCCCGAGTTATAACCATCTGAGCCAAGGTTCATCTGACTTATACAAACCATTGGGGATTTTGCAAGTTCTTTGCTAGAACAGACGTGAAAGTGCATTGTCTAGTATGTAAAATTTCAAGATTCTACACTGGATTAGTCTAGTGTTTATCTTTACACAGTTATCAAGCCAGTTTTAACAAGCAAAGAGTTATATTCAACGATGTTTGACTTTCTTGATCAAATTGACAAAAATTCGACTGGTTTTTTCTAATCTAGAGCTAATTATCTAGTTTTGAGCTGATTCAGTATTTGTTTTGTTTTTGGATATCCTGCTCTATTGCCCTCGATCTTCTAAGATCATTATCTTGTCTATCTATTTTACTTTCTTTGGTGTTTGCAATTATGCATTTTCGAACAAAAAGTTCAGAGGATGCTTGGTTCGTTGCCTTTGGAGCCACAAAGCAATTGGCATATGAACCAAGGCTTCAACAGCAGGTGACTTTAACTTATTTCTATACTTCATTTTTATGATATTCACCCTACGGAATCCACGTTCACATGTTGTGCTGCAACATTGCACAAGGCCATTTTTTGCCACTTTTAGTAGCTCTAGATATTTTAGAGCTCATGTTTTCATACAAGAAACCATAGTCCAAGTATTTGCAAAGCTCTTTCCTACCCAATCCGTACTAGCTCGCATCTTGAATTTTAGAAATTCTTTCAAGAATTGATCAATATCTATAATAGCATGATACTCTTTCCCATTTGTTGTTTTCTTCTTTCAAAAAAAATCAGCAAGCTTATGGATTTTAGTGCAAATGTAAAAGTTGCGGAATCCAATGCTATTATTTCTGAAACTATAAGTGTCTTACTTTTAAAGTTTGATCCCTCATTTGCTAGTTAATCTCTCAAGTGACTTGAGTTTGATCGAAGAATAGGATATTCAGTTCTTAGGAATGTTCATATAAACAGGAAATCCTTTTTTTTTAAGTTTGTGGATGTGCACGCTTTAAAGCCAATAGCTCGAGGTCATTTAAATGATGAAGGATTTTATATTTTATATATAAATGCTAATTATACTCCCCATTTGTCACACCAAAAATCTTCTTTGATGGCCACAGTTGGAACCTTTATTATGGCATGACATGCTGCTACTTCTACATTGGAATAACATCAAAATCAAAGATGGTTGAAGGATTGCCATTACTTTGACTATATGAATTTGACTGTTCTGCTTTCAGACTTGGTAAAACAAATTTAAGTTCCATGTCCTTCAGAGACTGATTTTTCTAGTTGATAAACCTTTGGAGTTTATTCCAATGTAAACTAAAAATTTCTCTATCTATCTACCTACCTACCTACCTAACTACCTGAAAGCCAATTTTGTTAAACCATAGGAGGAGGGGTGAAAAAGAAAGCATGAACTTAAATTATAAACTCTTCAAACTAATATGCTTTTGTCCAAGTTATAAATCTTGAAAAGTATCCAGTACGTTTTGTCAATATCCTTGACCTACACCGCTTCATAAAGGCCATGATAACATAACATTGGGCAAATCAAAATTCACAACCTCTTCTTCAGTGCAAGAGACCATATAAACGTTTTGTCCTCAGATTGCTACCAAAATGGAAGAAATATAAAAAAGAAGGGAAAAACGTAAGAATGAAACAAATTTTGATCTTCATTGAGGTCATGATAACTTTTTTTTTGGGGGGGGGGGGGGGGGGATGATGACGCTCTGGTAGGGTCTTGCTAGAGATAGCTTCACGTTTTTGTTTATAGCTTGAGCTACCGACCTCGGATTTTAATGCTTTTTGGCGCATTGGAAAGCTGATTCAAAGCTATTTCCAAAGATGTGTGTGCATCAGGTGGCATCATAAATTTCGAATATCAGCTGACACCCATTTTGGCCCTGACATATTTCGGCCCTGCCTGCAAAATCTCCAGTATCCATGGCGTTGCAGGGGACAAATTTGACATTGCATGTTAACCCTCTAACTCTTAGTGAGGGCGTCTTCTAGGAAGGGGTTTTTCAGTATTGACTCCTCGTGCTAATGCACCGAATAGTACAAGTGCTTTGAATCGCTCATAAGGTACAACCACTACTAAGTACAAATGATCTCTACCTCAAGGAAGTGACTGTTGAACTCTTGTGATATAAATGAGAGGATGCTCTTTTCTATTAGTAATTTTAAATATTGCCAGCTTTACTTTCCGCATCTTTCTCTTGGTGCAGTTTAATGGTCTCTATGCAGGTCGACGCCATCTTAGTAAGTTATGTAATTGTGTAAGTGATGAAGGTATGCTATAGGGATGCTCAAGTAAGCAGAGAGGACATAGCTATCAAAGGAATAAAATACCTCCAGGTCTACTGTTCAAAATGAAATACAAAATTGCTCAAATCCATCAAATCCTTGTAAAGTATTATACCAGCAAGGACAACTTTAAGAAATAGTTAGTCAGGAAAGCCCTAGCTGCTGAGATGAGCATGAACAAGGAGCAGATAGAGATGATGCAGCAACATTAGCTGTTCAACATGACTATGTTGCATTTATCTGCAATGGAATTAGGAATTTTGAGAATGAACTAAATGCAAACAGAATCTTAATCTTAACCAGGTGAATAACTGTGAGGGCTTATTCCGAAGGTTGTAATGTATATTACCATATCACATTCCTCTTGAACAAAATTTGCAAATTGCTAAATAAGCATCTACAAGAATAACCAATTCAAAAAGATGCCACAAGTAAATTATCATAGCACGCAGTGTAAACTAAATGGAGTACCAAATGACATTGCTTATGAGATTGGCTGCTCAGAAATTGCTCAAAGTTCGAATGTTTTTCCTTGAATGAATTAATGTTCACGCCTTATAAACAACCAATTGATCATGCATGACATGTTTGAGCATCCTGCTAAAGTGCAATGCTGAAAGATGGAGATAGCTATCACTATATAAAATAGTCATCAACAGATAAAAACCTAAAGTTCAAAATTATTGCATGCCCTATCTACAATGGTTTACGTTTGTGAAGTTTAACTCCACATGAAGGACATGATATGTGACTTTAACTATTTTTCAAAAGCACGTAGAATGAAACGATACATAAATACTTACTATAATGTATGTCAAGCATGGCCAAGGCGTGAAGAAGAACTTAACTTATTGATTGTTGATGTTGCTTGGTTCATACTGTAAAAGACAAAAAAGGGACATAGAAGCACAAAATTTTAAAACCAATTTAGATCAGGAATTCCTATGTGCTTCTTAATCCAAGACAGGGGCTTAAGACAATGGCCAAGATGATAGGTAAATAAATCCTGCTTCTAAGAAGACCACAAGGATAATCAAACGGCTTTTCAAAATCATTTGTCCATGAACATGGTATTAAAAGTAAGAAGAATTACCTCTCCAAGTACTAAACTTCCCATGCGAAGTGTTTCTTCTTGCTGCAACTTAAATTGGACACAACAATGCCATAGGTTTGGATTAGAAAGGCTCGTGGTTCTTGAGTGTAAAGATTGTGAGTTCATGCAATCTAAATGCTGCTCCTAGATTTCAGATATAGTTTCTTTTTTAGAGAGATATATCCGAAAATAAAGAAAGGCATTATGCATGTGAAGAATCATCTTGCCTTAATATGCATTGCACTACCTTCGCTCCAGGAGCGAGAATTAAAAAAAACATCCTGGTG
>JAANSK020162002.1:0-15073 GCA_011763485.2 Isoetes engelmannii
CAACTACCTTTTTGTATCCGTGTGATGACCATCTTTTGTACATACTAGTATAATACTTGTATAATCCGTATGGTCGTCACAGCAGTAAAGATATCAGACATAGAAGTAGTTTAATTTCTTAGCTGCTGGTTTGAATTCCCCTAGGTTGGAAGATGGCCTTGATAATGTTGGAGTATTTCCTTTGCTAGACCAGTTCGGAAGGGGATTGAAAGAACATGAAATGAAAGGTGAGACATGAAACATAAAAAGAATTGTAACGTATATGATATGTAGCCTAAAATTTGTATCAATAAATTTATTTATCTAATGGCCGGCTTTTTGCATCCTTTGATGTGATCTTGTACTACATGAAATTATTAATAAAAAATGTTTTATTTCTATATGCTCACACCACACGAAATATCGCGGTTCGTCTTCCAGCTCAACGACTGTTTTCACTTCGTGTGATATTTCGGCCATAATTAGTAATATATAAAAAAACATAACTTTTTTTCTCCACACGCGCAAAATGCAACGATCCATTTGCCTAACCAACAATTGTTCTTGAGTCGTGTGATATTTCTCTAAGAAAATAGTGGGCTGCCATAGATCGCCAGCTCAGAGCAACGATGTCCTCTTTTGGAGATGTTTAGGGCCACCATTGAAGCGGCCGAACAGCCCAAGCCCAACTCGATGATTGGGATGAAAAGATAGCAGAGTACGAGAATGTGGTTGTCGGGGAGCAATCATGCGAAAAATCATAGAAGCCCTCCAGTAAGAGCTCGACAAGGTCCTCTCCCGCTCTCGCTCCCACTCACGGTCCCTCTGCCGATCATGAGCATCTGGCTCCCGCTCTCAAGCGTCCAACTCCTCCATCGAATTCTGCATGTTTCTTGGGTCATGTCTTGTAAATATTCGATTCAATAATGGAAAGGAAGAGTTAGAAAAAAATGTGTATAACATCAATTTTCTTGATTTGTTTTGTCACTTAAACATATTGTGATAGAACACGATGCGAAACTGGTCACTTGCTGCTAAAATGCGTATGCAAGTTTCACTTCGTGTGATTAAATTGCATATGGAATGTGTAAGTTCCGCCAAAGGATGATACGTGTGTGCAAACAGTCTTTCATGTAAAAATATATTCTTCCTCATATAGTGTCTCTTACCCAATCCCAGATCTTGTTCTTATTACATGCTAAATCTTATATTTGAATGACCCACTTTCACAATCATGCCTACATGCTAAATCTTATATTTGAATGACCCACTTTCACAATCATGCCGTTTGCATACCATCCCTTCTCTATTGTCGCTTTCAATGCCAATCTCCGATAGCTTTCTACACCTAGACCTCTCTAACCTACTTAAATATGTTAGGAAGCGGCATAAAGCTTCACACTCTATTTGCATCATACCAAATTCTGTCAAAATCATATGATATGGTGCCAGCATCTTAACTCGAAGCTCAGTGTGTAGGAACTTTTTCTGCACCCCTCTCTATTTTTTACCAAAGTTTTAGTGATAGTCCGGGTCCCCAAACTTTACACCTGTATAGCAAGACTGTCTGCACTAAACATCATCTTTTATTAAGTTGAAGTTCTAGATATCTGCTTTGAGGCATTTCTTTTGCACAGCAAATAACACTTTCAGCCCCCAATTGTTCTCCACCGTTTGCTTCCATCTGAAGTGTTTGTCTACATTGAGACCCAAATATTTATAGGTGCTAGAGATCCCCACTGACTCCCCTTTGTAGAAGAATGTATAATTCTTATCTAGATTAGTTCCAACAATCACGATTTTGATCTTCACCAAATTCATTTTCATACCTGTTGCATCACAGAAATTTGATAGTGTGTCAAGATGTTTCTGCATCCCTTTCTTGCTCCTTGTTGGCAATACAATATCATCAACATAGAGCAACAAAAGAATGATATAGCCGTCTTCCCCCTACATGGATCTCCATCTCTTCTTTCCCTTTATTCTGCCACTCTTCACCTCTCTGGTATTTCCTCTAGTATCAAATTGAGTTGCGGAGGTGGAGGCAGCGAAGATTGCATGTGGCCATTCCTACTGTTTTCTATTTACTAGATAATCTGCCCCTCAGAAAAGCATAGAAGTAGAAGTTAAGTTGAATTTTCCAGATGAGCTCACTTGTATAAGGGAAAGCCATTTTACTGGTATTTCCTTGTTGGAAAGTGGGCCGATGCCATGGAGGCCCACTTTCCAATAGGAAAAGCTCAGCAAAAGGCCCTAATGTAAAGGACGGTTGAACCAATCCGCTGCCACCACGTGTCTCACATGCAGGCAAGAATAACAGAAAGGCAAGTAAAAAAAAACCAGTCAGTAAAAGCGACAAAAATGGTCAGTAAGAAAAGAAAGCGACAAAAATGGTCAGTAAAATTTTTACACGCCTTTCTCTGTTGGAAACAGCGTACATGTCGCAAGGCGGATTGGATGAGGCTGGATATGGGACTTTACGAAAGTGGCACGACCTCGCCTCCTCCCGGCACCCAATTGGCACGGAGGTGCCAACAGCATGAGAAGATCACTAGAAAGTGGCCTCACTTTTGGAATTTAAAAAAAAAGACTCATATGTAAGAAAACGTTGAAAGTACATGAGAGCTTAGTATAAAGAGGGCAATTTTAAGACTTTAATTTTATGTTAGTGCAGAGTGAGCAACTTTGAGTGAGAATGCTCGGTGTTTGATCAGTCTTAACCCATGTTAGTGATTATAGATCGGATACACAAAGTTGAAGAAATAAGGAGAATGTGGATATTAGTATTGGCCATGAAACTGTTGAAACAATCCCTATGCTTCAAACCTCTTTGTCTAACACTCTCTATTCATGCGAATACTCTACTTGCGTCTAGTAAATTGATATTATGTGTATGATAGAGACTTGTTTGCTTTAAACCTTTTGTTCCTATTCATGAAACTTGTTTGCTTTAATCCTTTTTGTCTTCCATTACTCCCTAGTCATCAACATACTCTATGTCATAGGCAAACCTCTTTGTCTAACACTCTCTATTCATGCGAATACTCTACTTGCGTCTAGTAAATTGATATTACGTGTATGATAGAGACTTGTTTGCTTTAAACCTTTTGTTCCTATTCATGAAACTTGTTTGCTTTAATCCTTTTTGTCTTCCATTACTCCCTAGTCATCAACATACTCTATGTCATAGGCATGTTTGATGTTCTTCCTTAGGTTCGTTTGTGGTCCATGTGTGGGTCCGTTTGTAGGTTTTTGGATTGTGTTGACTCCTCTAGTTGCATAGATATGCGTTAGCATGTTTGATGGTCTGCTATGGCATGTTTGATGGTCTGCTATGGGTTGACACTCCGCTCTTTGTTTAGTTTGGAGTGAGTGTCTTGAGTGCGCTTCATGATATGTCTAGTCTCAGACTTGCTTTTGTGTATACAGGAATGATTTCTTTGTGTGGATTCTGAGGAGGAAACAAGGGACGATGTCGTTAGGCGGAGGCCCTTGTTGACTCTCTGGAATCAACACAAAGAGATCATTGGTGCAACGTGAATGCAAATAAGTTGCAATTCATCCCCCAGAATGCAAGTAAAATCACAGAATCTCTGTGTGAAACAGATAAGAATTGAATTGATTTTTAGTGTCCATGATAAAATTGTTCAACGTCATTCAAAGAAAGAACATGTACCACGTGGCAAAGCGCGATTGAATTGCAGCTAACCTGCATTTTGGAATCCCTGCCTTCAAAGCATGAAATCAATACTTTGAACTATTAGTTGCTTCTGGTAAATGTATTTTGTTTATGAGTGAGATCAAAGAATTAAAGCCAGGCTTACTTAGCTTATACATTGTTGGACTTTTTCTAGTAAATTGATATTACGTTTATGACATAGATCAAGAATTAAAGCCAAGAGTTACTTGGCCTATAGATTAGGGTACAAAGTATTATTGATGTCTATTTGAATGACTTTGCAACCTTGACGATGCTTGGACAGCAAAAAAGAAACGGCAGTGCAGCACTGGCACCACTGGCCTTATGGAATATGAATTGAGTTACCTCCAATATCTAAACTAGTCAAGTGGTTCCTTCTCGAAACTTGGCCTTCACTTGTTCCATCAACCATTCGTACTTGCATAGGACCTAATGATGAAGAGGACTCTTGATTGACAAATAAGTTGCTTACGCATAAGGGGTTGCCCTCCAAAATGAAGTAAAAGATATAACGGAAAGATGCAACCAATATAGAAATATGGACAAAGAATCGTCTGTGGATCTTTCAGCCTAATTGATGAGAAATATGTAGGTTTATGGTAGGTGAATTTTGACTTTTGTAGGTGAATTCTGGCTTGAGAATCATACCTTTTGAAGTCTCCCTGCCAAAGAGTCCTCTCTCTGTATTTATTTGAGAGCTATGTAAACTCAAAGACTTCGAACCAGTAAGGCCAACAGTGTCCTGAGCGCTAACTTCTATTGTTAGTGGCTGCTAGCGCTGCACTGTCACTTCGTTCCTTGCTGTTCAAGCTTGCACATGTCATCCAAATAGTTCAACCACAGCTACATCATCATCCAAAACCATCATATGCTCCGCTTACTCTAAACTTATTTATTGATCATTCATGCAAACCACCTTGACAAACAAAATATACCACACCAGACAGAATCACACCAGTCCGTCTTGCAGCCTGAGTTTAATTCGACTTTGTGATCAAACTCCCTTGCATGCACAGCATTCCTGCTAACCCTTATCAGAACTGGCATGTTACAATGTACCCACATATCATTAAAGTTACAACAATAGAGAGGACCACACGTCCAGAATGACTAAATTTAATTGGACTTCCAATCAACTACTAAATCTCCCGCGTAATTATTCTAAAGAATCTCCCTCATGCAACCTTGAAGGGGTAGCTATAATTCAGTGGAACAGATTATCGCAATCCTAAAAATGTATCTCAGAGCACTGGCATGTGCCCTGAGATACATTGAAGCAGATTATAGCAACCTACGTATCTTCACAACTATCAGTGTGAGGACAACTAAAGATCTGGCCTCATTATCAGCAAATTTTAAAATCTGATTAAGCATTGCACTTGTTTACAGATTTGCTGGACTAGTGCATAGATACTGCATCCTGAAATCACTTCCATTAAAAATGACTGGGCATGGACCAAACTAACATTAGTAGAGGAAGGAGCAAGCATAAAGCATGTGTTCATAAACACAAACAACAAATACTTATCGAGTGCAGCAGGACCCAACTTTAGATGTTGTCCAAGATCCAGTTTGAACCTTCAATGAAACGCACATCAAAGTTAACTATGAAAGAATTCATTCAAGTTCAGTGATGGAATATAACATAGCACTAGTAAACTAATATTCATCTCTACCAAGTATTGTTCAAATTTAGATGAATGGTACGAGTGATGATGAACTGTTCTTTCAATGAATTACAACCACCATAAAATACATTAAACTTCACATTTACCTCACATGACTACTGTTAAGTATGATGGCATAACCCCGTTGACATGCAGAGTCCCCATCATGTTCAAACCAACATCAGGAAGATCCCCAGAAAATAGACTGTAAAAAAAATGAAACTAATGTGAAAGATAGAGGATAAGCATTTTATTATCAAATTAAATGAATATATACAAAAGAATTGTGGTGCCGACCCACTTTTACCTAAGTCAGGTAGGCTAGAATGTTACTATAAAAACCAGGGATGTTGCAAAACCTCTGAAAAAGTAGGTCTGGCAGCAGGATTCAATGATAGCATCCAAACAATAAGATCTCTTGCCTCACAAGATAATCTAGACCAGCAATTATCGTCAAATTCAATTGTCCCTTGAGACACATTGGACAAAATTTCTCCATCATCCTCGCCACACATAAGGTCCTTTCCACAAAGCATAACATACAGAATGGTGCCTGCACTCCATACATCTGCCTTGGGCCCGTAGCATTGTTTCACCACCTCAGGAGCAACATAACGAGGGCTGCCCATTGCATCTGTCAAGATTTCACCAGAATTATAAAAGATGGAAAAACCGAAGTCGCACAGCTTCACTTCTCTATTGTTAACACCACCTAACATAATATTTTCAGGCTTCAAGTCTCTGTGAACGACACCATTCAATTCACAGTATTTCATGGCATCAATCACGCCTCCAAACAGTTTTCTTGCTTCCCACTCTGGCAAAGCACCCATTTCAACTATGTAAGACCACAGATCACCGCCGTTGCACAATTCCATGACTATATAAAAATTATCGCTGTCCTCGAAAACTCCACTGAGTGCTACAATATTAGGATGGCCAGAAAGGTAGAACCCTATTCTCATTTCTTGCTGCAAATTGAACCAATGCTTTTCTGTTTCGAGATTAGACTTGGGCACGATCTTGCATGCAAATTTTGCACCGGTACGACAATGAACGCAAAGCTTGACGATACCCGAGCGGCCACATCCTAGTGTCTGCATAAGCTTGAGATCGGAGGGAAATTTAGGAAGCGCCATAGCCAAATTCTGCACGTTGAGAAAAGGTAAGGTTTTTTTGACGCAAAACAGAATAGTTTTGCCCTTTTAAGCCAAAAAATACGCAATGTCTAGAAAAACCACACGTTTATTGGATACTCCTAATTTTGCACACTCCTTATTGTCTTTTTTTGGATCATTGGATCCAGGGATATTCCTGCGCATATCCAAAATCAAGACAC
Organism: Isoetes engelmannii; assembly: GCA_011763485.2. Taxonomy (NCBI): domain Eukaryota; kingdom Viridiplantae; phylum Streptophyta; class Lycopodiopsida; order Isoetales; family Isoetaceae; genus Isoetes; species Isoetes engelmannii. The sequence goes on from JAANSK020162002.1 coordinate 6,686, forward strand.
CACGAATTTACACATCGTAGACAGAGGCATTCCCTTACGTATATATATGTACATATATGTATATTTATACGGACACACTTACTAAATACAATACACACAACCATAGCCAACCAGAAGTTTAAGTTCAAACAAGCTACAAGCGGCATATCATGATAAGATGCAAAATAGGCTTTCGTAGAAGCAAAATCCACAAATAAGCTTCATATACAATTTAATAATACAAGCTTTACAGTCAGAAAGTGGCCTCAGAAATAAGCTTCACAAACAAGCCCATATACAAGCTCTATACACAATCTAGAACGGCTTTGCCTTCTGGCTGACTGATAAGAAATTCTTGCAAGCGGCGGACTATGATCAAAATGGTGGCAGGATTTGGACTTTTCCAGGACGGGTGCCTGACTGCATTATGAAGCATTAGATTTCATGCCGAATTTGGACCACTGCACCTGCTGAATACCAAAGTACAGGTGCAACGATTTAGCTTGCTTTAGTCCACTAATTTCTTTGGGCATCTAGTAATTTACAGCCGATGTTGCGGGCCCATCGCAACTGCTATGGCCACCTTAGGTAGTTGGCCATCCTTCATGTGAACTACCTTCTGAAAATACAGGAGGTGGCGGCACATGGCTGCTCTCTGAAGCGGAAGGGAATCTGTTTCCTAAAGGAGTATCTAATACGGCACTGTGGACTTCACCACGGGTGCACGTGCCACTAGTGCCTTCTGTACTCGTTCTAGATCACCCCACATGGTGGCAGATAGGATCGGGCCGCAAATCATGTACCAAATCTTGAAATTGTCATGTACCAAATCATGAAACTGTCGTCTAGAAAATTGGGTAGCATATTCGTGTGTAAAATCGTGGCCAAAATCCGTGCATAAAGCCGTAGTGAGAAGTGAACAAAGTCTTGGGAGAATCGTGGTTGAAAAAATCGTGGGTGAAATCGTGGTAAAAAATTCATGTGTCATATCGTGGAGGAAAAATCGTGTGTCATATCATGCATGAAGTCGTGGAATGGTGCATGGGTGGCATCGTGGTGAAAAAATCGTTTATGAATTCGTTGAGTGTTCCGTGGGTGAAATCGTGGAAAAAATCGTGTGTGCTATGTGCATGAAACGGCGGAAGAATTTGCGGATGGAGAATTGTTGTTGAATATCGTGCATAAAATCATGGATGAAAAATCGTGCAGGAATTCGTGGGTGGAATCGTGGTGCGATGATAAGTTGAAAAAAAAAGGACAATGTTCATGTAACAACCGGTGTAACTAGCCGTAACCAAAATAGGGACTGAAAAACTTTTTCTAGACAATATCTGGAGAAGAACATAACAAAAACAATATGTACAAAAGAAGTCTGAGAGCGTTAAGTGGGGATTTAAGGGGGATCATTAAAGTGATCAGCGGGAGATAATGAAGGGAATGGAGTATCAGAAGAAATAACAGATGATGAAAGAGTTGATAAAGAAGAAGATGAAATAGAGAGATCGGAGTGATCATGTGATAGATGAGGTGGAGATGAAGGGTGGTACAAGCGGAGTCGAAATCCGTTGACATTGGATGGGATGGATGTGCCATCCAATTTCTGTAGTTGATAGACACCTGGATGCGGGTTTGATATAATTCGGAATGGACCAAGCCACTGAAACTTAGCTTGCTCGGGTGGACCCGGTACCTTGAATCAAATAAGAGAACAATATCGCCAATGTGAAATAACTTCTTTCGAAGCTTCTGATCGTGCCATTCTTTTCTGAGTTTCTTTTTGGACAGAACCCGTAAATAGGCATCCGACGTACTTCATCCAGCTGCTGCAATTGATACACCCCTTCAGCCAGAGCAGCAGAATGATATTTTGTTGTGGCAAGCTGGAACTGGAGGACTGGCATTTGAAAATAAAAAGGAAGGATGGCTTCTTGCCCATAGACAAGCTTGAAGGGTGTTTAACCAGTTGCAAAAGAAGGTGTTGTAGAACCATATATCATTAGTAGCTTTTCCTGCCAATCTGTCCTTGAGGGATCACAGATCTTCTTGGAATCAAGGTTTTGTTGGTGCTTTTTGCCAAACCATTGCCTTGTAGATAGTATGCAGTGCTTTTGCTATGATGGATCCGTAGGTACTGTGTCATAGCTGTAATCATGCGATTGGCGAAATGCACTCCTCTATCACTGACCAGTTTGACAGGGCAACCAAACCGGGTGATGACCTAATTATATAACACGTTTTGTCATGTTTGCAGCTGTGTTATCTGTTAAGGCACATGCTTTCGCCCACTTGGTGGCATAATCTGTTACTACCAAGATTAATCTAGCGTGGGTGTGCTGGGCAGGAGGATCAATAGGGCCAACAAAATCCATCCCCCACATTGCAACGGGAGTTGGAACTGCGATAGGTTGAAGTGGACAGACATCCCAAGCTGTGGGGCGCCCCATTCTTTGGCATAGATCGCACTGTCGTGCAACCCTATGTGCATCCTTGAACAGCGTTGGCCACCAATATCCAGCCAAAAGCAACTTCCTTGCAATGTTATCTCCACTAAAGGCCACCACTAGGTCCAGAATGGGCCTGATGTAGCAACTCTTTTTGTTCATGAGACAGGATGCAGCGTCGTAGCACCTGATCAGTGCCAGCACGGTACAAAATATCTTCTACCATGATATGGTATCTGGGTTCCTGGATAAAATAAGCTCGGATGGCTTGATTTTGGCATCAGACAAATGCAAATCCTCCGATGGAAAAATGCAATATAAGTGATACTAGAGCTGATCATGGTGCCAGTCATCTTTTGGGGAAGTCGTGCCAGTTTTCGTGCGGTTATCTGTGTGCACCGTTTCCCTGCTCGCATCCCTGGGAATGGTCATGCCTAGAAAAATCAGAGCATCAGGAAACGAGTCATTTGTTCCCACAAAAGGATCATCATTATGAAGTCCTGACAGGTAATCTAGGACCGTGTGAGATTTGTTTGGCTTATGAATGATTTCAAAAGGTGCAAACTCTTATAACAACAAAATCCATCGAGCAATTCTACCCGTGGGTATGGTCTTATTGATCAGGTATAACAAAGCTTGATGATCGACGAAAAATTTGAGTTGACTCTTCAAAAGATAGCACCTGAACTTCTTTACAGAAAAGATGAGCCCGATGGCTTCTGTTTCAGTTGCAGAATAGTTCTTTTTAACCTGATTTAATTTTTGACTGGCAAAGCGGATTGGTTTATCTAGTTTTGCAGAAAATGGCTGAGCCAACACAGCACCAATAGCAAAGGCAGATACATTTACATGTACATGGAAGGGCTTTGTCCAAACAGGTGGGGTGAGAACAGGAGCCTATGTGAACAACTGCTTCAATTTTTCAAAGGACTCTTCAGCCTCTGGGGACCATTTCCAGGCTCTCTCATCTCCAGTGAGCTTATGCAGAGGGGCCGCCACGAGAGCAAGATCCAGAATGAAGGTACCGTAGTAATTGATCTTTCCCATGAAGCTGCATGTCTCCTTGATGATCCTGGGTCCACGGGCTGTCATAATGCAAGTTATTTTTGCCGGGTCCATGGTGATACCGTTTGACTAACCACATGGTCCAAGAGTGCCTCGAAGGTTACACAGAAGGAACATTTCTCTGGGTACAAACTGATGCCCGTGTCTACACACCATCGGAATATCTGGGCTAGCTTGGCAGGTGAGTAGCACGGATGCTATAAGCAGAGAAATTGTCCTAGAAAAGCTACAAGAAAGGGTTGACAGACATAAAGTCTCGAAAACCCTTAGCATGATCCTCTGAAATGTACAGGGCGGATTTGACAATCCAAAAGGCATAACTTTATAGGCATGCGTCCCTCAAGGTGTGGTGAACGTGGTTTTCAATTGATCTTCTTGCCGAATGGATATTTGGTTGTACCCAGAGAAACCATCCATGAATGAGTACATTTCATGGCCTGCAAGAGGGGCAGTGGAAAATGGTCTCTTTCAGTGGCTGCATTCAATCTTCCCACACATACCCGAATCTTCCCATTCTTTTTCAAAACCACAACTATGGGGCTGACCCATTCTGAATGCGTAACCTCATAGATTAGCCCAACAGTTAGCAACGTGGATTTCACCTTCTACACGGTCCTTGTAGTTGGAATTAAATATGTACTGGCGTTAATATAGAGGCCGTGCATCCCGTTTCGTGGGAATAGAGAGTTGACCAGGGGCCGGATCAATCTCATAGAAATCAGAATAATTCCAGGCAAAGATATGTCGAAATTCTATCAGCAACTTGCTCAAATTAGTATGAAAATCTTCTTGAAGACCTGCAGCAATTCTCGTAGGCTGTTCAAAACTGTCAACAATCTCTAAGGGAGGAGTATCAATGTGCGGGTGCAGAATGGACTCCACCAAGGTGTGTGCAGGCAGATAAGCAAGCTTAGGTGGATTTGAAGACGTGGTGGTGAAAAAGAGTGGAGTGGCAGATGACCGTGGTGATTTTGAAGGAAGATTAGAAGGAGAAACAGTAGACGGAGATGGCAGTGCAAATGTAGAAGCATATGACGAAGGAACTGAGTCTATTGCAGATGATCAAGCTGAATCATTTGTTACAATATCCTCTATACAGAGTCAAAGCTGGCCATTTTTCTTGAGAATAGGAACAACACGGGTAATATACTCATAACCCATAACCACATGTGTTGTATCACTGGGAGAGTCAGAAAGTGGTATAGGTAAAAAAGAAGCAGATGAAGGATTTGTGAAAGCCGTGTTGGAAGCAGAGGCAAGGGGGGTGATGTCAAGATGGTAGAAATTTTGAAAGTTGTGGATTGAAGAGAGCAGAAGGGCCTAATCATTATAGAGTTTATTCACTACAAGAGAAGGGGAACATTGCTGTCATTGGTTGTATCAATATTTGGCCTAAAATAGCAACTCAAATTTTTCTAATAATTGATGCTATAGGTGAGGTAACCCGTGACACAAATGTGGCAATGCAAATGTGACATATAATGTTACTACTTTTGTCTCTGATAACGTCACTGGCAATGTCACATGTAATGTTAGATATAGTGTCCGAACTTTTGTCACCTACAATGTCACCTTCAACGTCCAATATAGTGTTAGAACTTTTGTCACCTACAATGCATTAGAGAAAATTTGGGGTCTCATTTGGGCCCGTTATGAATATTCGAAAAATTCATGTCAGACTTTTGCTCTAGCAAATAGGATTATTGGCCCTTTGTTTCTAATGCATATTACGTGGCAAGGGCTTCCATAGGGGGCATATGGTCACTTGTCCCAATACCTATTAATTTTTTGGGTCGATGGGCCATACATTGTGTGAAATCTAATATACCCGTCTTCGAAAAATATGAAATCCTACTTCGAACTATGCAATATTCGAAACTTTCCCTCTCTCTCCATGTGGTTGTGGTTTAGGTATACTGATTCAGAGTTTGGAGTCTCGATACCGGTTTAGAGTCTGGATTTGGATTCTCGATCTGTATTTTCTCTCTCCTCAGATCAGTAGGATTTTTCGGAACTCTCTAAAGTTATCTTGCAAGCTTTTTGTATTGCATGCCTCTCATTTTGTTTCTAATTCTTTCTTCACTCTCTTTCATGTTTAGGTCATGTCTAATCTCAAATCAAAGATCAAAGATAAAGACAGTCGTTTTGCAAAATAAAAAAGACTCTAATGGTGAATGGATTGACCTGGTGGTTTCTGTTGGTTCCTGGGTTACTATGCAACCCACATCATCTGGTATCCATGGAGTCCCAAAATCCAGATGGCATGATGTGAAGGCCGATTGGAAGGCTCGTGTTAAAAAGTTTTTTTACGAGACTAGAGGTACAATAATAACAGAGATTCTTGTGGATCAAGTTTATGATGGTGTGGCTATTGCAAAAGAACAAGTTTCTCAAAAGAACAAGTCCCTTTGAAGCAAATTCCTTATGTTCTTTTGATTTCGCTGAGATGGTTTCTGCTAAAAGTATAACCAGTGTACTCGAAATCTATCATTTTAGATTAGGGAATGCGTTATTTGAAGACTATTCAGGTCAAAATTACAGGAAAGAGGTATTTCGTTCCACAAGTACCATTACACCTTATCTCCAAGAGGAGTTGGTAAATTGGCGGAGCTGGATCTCCCAAGCATTAAGTTAATGGGGGCTGAGTTCTCAGATTGTAAATCATTAACAATATATATACAAAGATCAAATTGGAAAAGAGATTTACAAAACGCTGACAGAAAGGGGCAGTGTACAATGTGCTAGCAAGGTATTCCTACCAATTCATGTTTTTTCTTTTCTATTTCAGAACGAACCCTCAGTGAGAGTCACACTACAAACATATGTAATCAGTAAAATATCTAGCGAAATTCTGACCCTTTACTTTTTAGCAAGTGGAGGAAGAAGGAACATATCAGTGGCAATGAAACTACTGAATGTGCACTTGTAATCGATACTCTTATTTTCAAGTAAAGTAATGTTGCTATGTTTAATTAATCTGATAAAAAGGACTTCGATGTTGCTACCTAACAGATATTGGATACCAAGGCAGACCTTGTATTTTAATTACTTTGTCGAGCGAAGAAGAAAAATTTGGAGGATAGATCATTGGGATTGGATACCGGTAGAGGATCATTGTAGTGGTTCTTCATCAATGGAGCTAATAATTGTTTGCAACAACTTGGACAACAAGGTGATCAGCGTAGAAGAAGAGCGCACATTGTTTGACTGCAGGGAGCTTCTAAACACATTTAGATTGTATGGTGAGTTCCAATTTTTTTCTAGATGGAAACAAAATTAGATATCGCCGAGAGAGTTGAGTGAAATGTAAAGATTGTCAAACTCCACGCACATTGAGCATTAAATTGTTAAGCTAATAGGATAAAAATTAAGCTTATTTGGAAATTCAGGTTCAATTCCTGTAATTTGGAACATGCTTTGTGATTTTTCCTTCAAATTGGAAGTCGTTAACTGTTGATAAGGTAGTCTTTATAAAATTGTGACCAATCAGTATTGACTGATCACTTCTCGATTGGATACATTGCTCTTATATCATGTAGGAATTTTTTTCAATGTTTGGCAGCAGGTCAAGACCAATACCAAATGCTGCACTGGTCACAAATGTTATTGTAATGCAGGCGGAATTTGCATCTTCAGTCCTTACAGAATTTGCCTTCCAAAGAGAGATTGACTGGTGAGCAGATTCATTTGATGGTGACTTTTGGGAATATAATGCATTCATCAAGTTGATCATAGACACTATGCTTGGAATATACCATAAAGAACACGATGGATGCACTTAAAATTATCTGAATAAGCCATGCGAGACTGCTAAGTTGTTTGTTAAAAGCTTTAGATGCTTATTTGGACATTTCATGCTTTTATAGGGGAAATTCTTAATTTCCTCTATGTTGAAGCATGCTTGGTACTTGTAGCTAGAACAGATACAAATTGGAACATGATGATTTATCAATATGATCAGAAAGACTGGTACAACACCTACCAGCTTTAGACTACAGCAGAAGAATGTAAGACATTACGTCACATAGCTAAAAATAAGAATGTAAGACATTACTACTGGAACTTAGCACGTAGACGTCAAATGCAGAAGAATGTAAGATATTACCACTGGAACAACACATAGACTCAAAATAATTGATCATATCTTGTGAATCAACAGTTTATGATGTTTCAATAAATAGTTTCAATGTGCTACTCATACATATTCGGTTGTTATATAGCTCGAGACAAGCTTTATATATTTGGAATATGTTTCTGGTGGTTCAATCCACAAGTTATTGCAAGAGTATGGCCAATTTAAAGAGTCAGTCATTCGATGTTATACACGACAAATTCTTAGTGGGCTAAACTATTTACAAAATGCATACACTGTCCAGAGGTGCTTTACGTTACCCTAACATTTTTGCAATTTAGGATTATAGTAGTTTTACTAGTGAAAGTGTGCCCGGCGTTGCTGGGCTAATATTTTGACTTGTGTTTTTGACTTGAAATTTATACGTCCATATATGTGCAACTTCAGAGAACATCTCAATTTGATGCTTGCAAGAGTGGACATGATTTGCTTATGTAAATATTTTTGTTGGTCGAAATTGTTAATGATAATATCATCAATGTGTTAACTTTGCGTTTAAGGGATGGATTTTAGTAGAGAAGACATTTGATTTATAAGGAATGTGGGGGGGCAATTAAATTTACCTTTGAAGCAAAAAAAATTGGGAAGGCAGACACAATTATGCTGGCAATGTCATGTTTAGTTCATTGACGTACTTTAGTTCACGATGGAACCTTTAAATATGCATCTCCACCTGATGCACATCACCAAGGGACTAATGCTAAACTTTTTTGGATGCTCCCGTGATATCTCACTTCTCCTACTGATAACATCTTAGTCGGTTTCCAAGTG
>JAANSK020162113.1:0-15071 GCA_011763485.2 Isoetes engelmannii
GATAGGGGTTCGAGTCCCCGTATTTCAGATTTCAAAACCTTAGGCAAACCCGTATTTCATATTTCAAATTCATAGGCCCCCCCAATCATAATTCACTATAATCGAAACGAGAGGCGTCCGACGACCCCAACATAAGATCTAGACCATAGGATCGATGGATCCGACGACCGAGGTAGTCCAGGGTGCACCTCGTTTATAGTTATACAGGGAAGGCGATCGATATTAGGAATACCTAAGACGACGTATTGATACGACATGGGATAGTGGATGAAATGATAGAACATATATAGAGGTTTTCCTAGAGAATTTTTATACATATGGAGGTGGTTTCCTCTTTTCCTTTACCTTACGTGGCCTATCCAGATATACGTAATGTTCAGGTGGAGCCATATTTCGTAATGTTCAGGTGGAGCCATTTTTCGCAGATTAGAGGCCCGCCTTACATTCAATAATGGCCTGCGCCATTATTGGTGGAAAATCTGAATTAGATGTAATTGCCACGTGTTAGTGCATCGGACGACTGAAATATGGCTCCACCTGAACATTACGTGGGAGAAGGTTCGCCCGTAGGCCCTTACGCGGGGTGCGGAACTGGCTCGACCTAGCGGGCTCCCTTACCCCGTGTAAGGGCCTGCAGGGAAACCTTATCTCTAACATGTGACATCTGCGGGCAAAGAAATGACGGCAATGAATTCTTTATATATATATAAGAGATAAAGATAACTAGTCCATGCCCGATATGAATGAAACCTAGTGGCCATATATGATTAGAATGCCAAGAAGTACAGACATGGGACATCATCTACAAAAGATATCTAGTCTACCAATCACGTAGAATCACCACATACAAGAAAACAATCATTTCAAATGCATACGTGTTGAAGGTATGCTTCCTAGCAACAGCACACAAAGCGACAGGTTCACATTTTTAAGATAGCAAGAGGATAAACAACGGTTAATCTGTACAAGAACAGTGTTTATGTTCAATAGAAAGTTCCCAGCTCAAAACTGAGGCAAAAAATACAAGCTGGATGTCGAACCAGGTGTGCAAAAATACAAAGAGGGAAGGATCCACCATGATAAATAAAACCAAGGTGGTTGAATGCTGCACTGGCGAGGCCCCGCTGCTTGGCTGTGGACTGACAAAAATTTTTGGTATATAAAGGCCTCTAAGTGGATCGACCTCCACAGAATCCGACACTTAAAATATTTTTTCTGATTTGCAAATTGCTCTGTGTTCGGGCAGCATGAAGGGTTTTAGGCAGCCAAAGGATCCTCGAAGAATCAGCAGACGAAGAGGGCAGGTGAAGGCTGAAATTGTTTCGCAAGTGATTGCCCGGATTGTATCAGTTTTTGGGCATTTTAATTGCTTGGGCCGGCCTTCGAATTTGAATATCGAGCTTTCTCTGGCCCGTTGCTCCCGGCGTTGCGTGATTGGCACCCCCTGTATCAGCCGCTCTGCCTCTTTCGATTTTGCTTGGAGTGATGAGTGTGAAGGGCGGGGTATTGATCTCATTCGTGCACAGTTGAGTTTCAATAATAGCAGAGGATCTTTCAGTTTCAATAGCAGAGGATCTTTCAGTCCATGACCTTTTGGTCTTAGTCCACAGACCTTTTGGTCTCCGTGGACGATAAAATTCAAGTCGATTTCAATTCAATTCATAGTTTTGTTATTTTTCACCCCTAATGGGGTATATTTGAATGGAAAATTCATTGTGATCGTTGCATACATTGGTAACTCCTTGTTTAGCAAAATTGATTCAAGTTAAAACGCCATCAAGAAGCTATCATTTTGTTGCAAACTACATTTTCATATGGCACTTAAAGGAAATACATACCTAAGAAAAAGATGAAGTTCATCTTTTGTCCTCCTATACATGTCTCAAAATGCAGGTGACATTGGCAAGATTTGAAAAAACAAGAACATTTAACTCGTTCGAATTATTAGTGATTTCATTTGTATTCTATGTTTGTGCATTGCTCATGGCTAATTTGTCACTAGTTTTTAGGCAATTCTTGTGGTAGTCTATATGTCCAAGTGCATGGTTGTAGTTATCGAAATTAAACCCTTGTACCAGTTAAGTTGGGGGACGGATAGAAAAAGCGACGTGCGCCATTTTTCTTGAAATGTTTGTTATTTCAGTTAAAAAGAGTTTCTTGGAAAGAAAGCTCGAAATTGTGCCTCCCCTGCTGTAGGTCTTGATCGAAGAATACGTCTTAATCTAAGCAGGCCATGTAGAAGGCCTGCTGATTGAAAGCGTGATCTCAATGCTTAACCATGGAAGGAAAGTTTTTTACCATAATTAAAGATAAAGGCAGACTTACCTGTGGATTCTTAAGTGGAGCATTCTCGAATCTATGGAAGGAGTTGGTTTTCACTAAGGTCTTCCCGGATGAGCTATTTCAACCAGAATACACATTTGTGCCTAATTCTGATGATTTTGAAGTGCAATTAATCGAGTCTTGGTTAGGAGAATTTACTGGTAATCCGAATGCCATGGCAGCTGGGATCTTTAATGTATTTACCAATTGGTCTGAAGGTTTGATTCGAGTCAAGGTCTACTTAGAGTAAGCAGTGTGTTTCTTGGTTAAATTGGAATTGGTAAGTGTAGCTTCAGCAGGAAGATTCAGTCAATCATTCTTGAATGGCAGAGGAAAATTGTTTGCCCTTTCCCTTTAGGTCTTAAAAAGTGAATTTTAATGTCAGTGATTAATTCATGCCTTCTCCGTACCTCTCCCCATTATTTGCAGCTGCCTGTCACATCACATTTGCATCCAAAATGGCCCTTTCTTCCCTTTCTAACGAACCAACTTCCAGAAACATTCCTTTCACCTTCGGCAACCTCGACTCTAACGAAATAGAGAATTTTATATCAGCCTCTGGTTCCAGAACTTGGGACATCCCCGACTCAAACAAAAACATGCTTTCCAACTTGGGATGAGTCCAAGAACTCCAAAACATCAAAGATAAGTTCAAACCGAATTCTTATCTGACCAAAGGTAAGTCCATTACTTTAAACTTTGAGTCCTGCATGAATAGATTATGCATGCTTGAAAAAAATGCTCTGATTGCATGGTCTGAGATCGAAAATATCAATCTGGAGTCTGTAACTAGACAAATTTCTTGCATGGGTTCTAACATGCAAGTATGTAGCTGCTTTTGGCTTAAAGGTGCCTTCTTCCTTATCGAATTCCACTCTGAAAACGCAGCTAATTTCCTGCTTAAAAAAGGATTTATGATCTTTCAAGGTTTCCAGATTAAATTTCAGAAATGGGACTACCATTTTGACACGTCTAAACCCGCTACCCTTCCTTATGTGGCCTCCATTATCCCCGTTGAACTCAGTCCTGTCTATTGGAATACTGAATGCTTCGAATCCCTGTTCAACTCTATAGGAGCCTTCATCTCTGCAGACTTCAAACTTCATTCACCACCTCGGGTATATGTCCAAATTGACCTTCTCAAACCTCTGCCTTTAGAAATCACTTTCATGGACCTGTTTGGAAAGGAACACACAATTCCTCTTAGATGGAGTGGAATACCTCCAAAATGTGGTAGATGTGGGATTAGGCTGCATGGAGGTTCAAAATGCAGACCTTTGATGGCTATTCATGATGAGGAGCTTACTCCTAATGGCAATGACCACATGAGCTCTCATTACTCTAACAACTATGGTTCTGGCAGTAGATTGGGAAACAGAAATGGAAGTTCTAGAAGAATAGAGAGAAAAAGGATTCAACGTGATAGGATTATACAAGCAAACAAGGAACTAGAGGAGTCAAAGAGACAATCATCTAAACTTCTTAAACAAAGGTGGGAAGCTGCAAGACTTGATAATGTTAAGGTACTTAACATGGGCATACAGATTATTGACCAGGGGAAGGAAAACTGCAATCCAAATTGCAATCCCAACTGTGATCCAACGGACTCAAGCAGTTCAGAAGATCAAATTTCAAAGAATCCTGCTGTTCATAAGAAGAAAGGTGTTGCTTTCAGGGTGAGAGATCAGATGGCTATTTTCAATAAGCACAGTCTAACAACCAACCTTTACATGAGGTCTGCCCCTTCTCCCAAAGGCAAAGGTTACAGTCCATTGTTGCAAAAATCGACATGGTTCAGATAATTCTAGTGATGATATCATCCCATCATCCCATGATCAACACAAGGTTAAGTACATTAATTACGAGAATTCAGACTCTGACTCTGACTCTGACAATGAGAGTTTGAGTAAATATAGTGATGTCAATCCATTCCAAGTCCTACAGGATAATTTAGATGAAGACTGTGATGCTGCTTTGATGTCATGGAAAAAGAGTTTTAATTTCTCAATGAATGAAAGTACTAATGAAAGTATACAACACAAGGAAACAAGTGAGATCTATAAGGACTTTACTGGCAATAACTGTAACAATCCCAAGGAGAATGCTTTTGCAGAGATGGTACCTGATAGTCAAGATAGTCAAGGAGTAAGTCAAGAGGAAAATGATCAACCTTATGAGGTTTACCTTGGCAAAATCATGAAGCACTGCAACAAGAAGGTTCTACATGGAGCAGATAAATCTGGAGTATATGAAACTGGTCTGATTAGAACAGATGCAGGGAATGCTGATCGATTTGCAACACCCCTTCCTCTGTGTCTTCCCATCACCTCACCTGTTCCTTCTACTAGCCAGCTACCTAATGTGCCTCCCCTTTGTCATGTTTCTGCCTCCTTGCATCCCCCTCCCTCTCCCCCACATATAGCCAGTTCTCAAGTTAATTGCTCTGACACTAACATATTACCTGATGTTGCAAAGTCCCAGTGTGATAAAGATAGAAGTTACAAGTTTATGGAAAACATTGTTGAAGAAGCTATGAATGACTACTTTAGCAAAGGGAAAAACAATAATGATAACCTGGTAGTCCAGTCTAGTATCCATGCAGGTTCTCCTGGTGTTGCTGATGGTACAAATAGGAAGCTATACTCAACTCAGCAGGAAAAGGAGCTCTCCAATTTGGTTAGTACTAATTCTCTCTCATCAATGGTGGATTGCATGTCCTTTTCTCAACTTCATATATATGGCAATTTGGATTCCACTTTATCCAAAGAGGATAGTCTGGTGACTACTCCTCCTCCCGACCCCTCTGATGACACTGAAATTATTCTTGAGATACCTCCTTCAGCCTTAAATGCTACTGTTTCCTTTTCAAAGGATATGGACTCTGAAAATTGGAAGAAGAGAGCTAGGAAGAAAAATTCCCCATGTGTCTCTCCTTATATTAACCCAAGTTGTGTTAACTATAATGGTCCTGCTAGAAATACAAGAAGCAAGGGTGAATCCCCTGCTGAATCTCTAAGCAAATCCAAATATTTATGAAAGTTATCTCTTGGAACCTAAGAGGCATCAAAGGTCCTATTAAAAGGAGAAGATTTGTAGCCAGTATCAGACAATACAAAGCTGATCTTATTCTCCTTCAAGAACATCACCTTCCTCTATTTGAAGCTGGCAACCTTGCAACTTGGATAAAAAATGGAGCTAGTTCTACTGTGATTCAAGCTAATGGCACCAAAGGGGGCCTTGCTATTATCTGGTTCAACCTTTCTGTTACTGAAACTTTCAACAGTCCAATCTCTAGATGGCAGTTTGTCATCTTTGAACATGCTAATCACAAAATTGGAGTTATTAATGTTTATGCACATACTGATCCGAGCGATAGACAAGTTCTATGGGACAACATCCAACGTGTTATTTCTCAAAAATCTGACATTGACTGGATTATGGCGGGTGACTTCAATAATACTCCCCAATGGGATATGAAACTTGGTAATAAAATTAATATGTCTATGGCTGAAAGAGATTCTTGGAACAGCCTTCTGGCTAATTCTATGTTCTTTTATGTCCCTTGCTCTAATATTAAGTACTCATGGTCTAATAAAAGAAAAGGGGATGATAGGACCTTCTGTAACTTAGACAGAGTTTACATTCCTAATTGCTCTTCTGAGCTTCTCGATAATTGCATTGTCACTGGAGATGAAGGAGCTACTCTATCAGATCATCAGCCAATCATTGTTGAGTTCAAGAATCTTGCACTGTATAGGATTCAGACTAAAACTTTCTTCGAGCTTAATACTTCTCTCCTATCAAACAAAAAGTTTTGTGCCGAGTTTAGAGAATTTTACTCTTCTCAACCTCCAATTGCCAACTACCATTCTATGGCCAACTTTTACTCCAAACTTAAGAAGGCTAAGGGATGGATTAAGGCTTGGGGTCTTAATGCTAAGAAATCCAGAGACAAAGTTAGGGATGATCTATTTGAGCAGATCAAAATAGTCAGGCAGCTTCTTGCTGATGACCCTAACAATGTACTCCATCATTAGGAGGAGAACAGACTTGAAATTCAGATTAAAGAGCTGGAAGAAAACTTTGCTAGGGGGCTTGCTTTGAAAGCTAGATTACTTATGCCAATCATTTAGACAATCCATCTTCAGCTTTCTTCTATAAAAAAGCCAAGCAAAGATTGCTTAACAATGCTATAACCCAAGTTGAGACTTCTACTGGAAATATTATTAATGATGATGACTCTGTAAGAGATTTCTTCTTTAAAAGTTATAAAGAGTTCTTTTCTGAGGAAGCTAATACTGAGGACATGTATGATGCCCAATTTCATATCTTTAGTACCATACAACACTCTCAAACCATGCCTGATCAGGCTCTGGAACGATAATGAGATTTTTAAGAATATGGCAAGAATGAAGCATGGGAAAGCTCCTGGACCTGATGGTTTTCCCCTTGAATTCTACATAGAGTTTTGGGATATTCTTAAGCATGATGTCTGTACTTTTGTCAAAGGATATTGGTATTCAAACATTCTTCCTCCTGCTTATTCCTCCAGCATGATCTCTCTTATTCCCAAGAAAAGTAAACCAGTTAATATTCATGACTGGAGACCTATATCTCTGATGAACACTACTTATAAATTAGTGGCCAAAATTATTGCTGAGAGAATCAAGTGCCACCTTCAACAAACAATCTCTTCTTTTCAGTCTGCCTTTCTTCCCAAGAGATTCATTCTTGATAACTATGTTGCTGCTAATGAAGCTCTACATTGGAACAAGCTTTCTAAGCAAAATTGTCTTCTTCTGAAGCTGGATTTTAAGAGGGCTTATGACTCTATAAACTGGAATTTCCTTGAGCATGCCATGGATTGTGTAGGAATTCACCCTTCTTTAATTCAGAGAATTATGGGGTTAAATGCAAATGTTTATTCTGCTATTGCCATCAATGGCTGTCCAACTGATTTCTTTCCTATCAATAGAGGAGTTAGACAGGGTTGCCCTCTTGCACCTTACTTGTTTCTCACTGTTGCAGAGGTTTTGTCCAGGCTGCTTTTATGTATTCAATCTGCTAATCTGATCTCTGGTCTTCAGATGCCTGGTTCAACTAAGCAGCTAACTGTTTTACAGTATGCTGACGACACCTTCATTATGCTTAAAGCTGAGGACAATATCTTGGATAACTTCTTTGAGTGTATCAACCTTTTTGGTATAGCCTCTGGTGTGATCCTGAACATTGATAAATGCTCTATTTTATGGGATGACCCTTCTACTGCTATCAACACTAGAGGCATAAAGATTATTCAGCCCAATGAATGCATCACCCTGTTAGGGCTACCTATATCATGCAACACTAATGTCAAAGGTGCCTGGGATGGTATTATAAACAGAATTAGGAGAAAGGTTAGCGGTATCAGTAAGTATCTCTCGAGATCTGGCAGAATCATTGTTGCTAACTCCATCCTTGCTAGCACACATATCTATTTCTCTTCTGTCCTCATTGCTGACAAGAATTCTTATAATCGCATTGAGAAATGTGTCAGGGATTTTATCTGGGGGGGTCTACACTGTTTACAATGGAAGGAATTGACACATGATAGAGATTTGGGAGGTCTTGGCTGTAAATCCCTTTTCAAACAGGCTCAAGCTCTTGCTGCTAAATTCATTTGGAAGGCTATGCATGGTCATGACTCTCCAACAATGGACTTCATCAGATTTTGGCTTCAGAGATCTAAACCCTTAGGCAAAAGTAATTGCCAGCATTCTCCCCCTGATTCATTCTTCTATCCTTTTAAACCTAGGAACAATACATCTAGGAGAAATATCCTTCAAGCCTGGAATGTTGTTGCTGAGGTATTTGATCATGTTCCTATGTCTCACAATTGTGGTAGCTTCTCAATATTCTGGTCTCCTCTTTTGGCCAAGAATGGCCACTACTCCCTTGCTGAAGAACACCTCAGATCTTATAGGAAATGGGAAAGTGCTGGTATTTCTATCCTTACAGACTTATGGTACATGGACAAATGGAGATCTTGGGAGGATATGAGGAATCTTGGATTACAATCCTCCACTGATAGACTTATTTATAGACATTTAATGTCCCTCTTGAATCAAGTCAATAGTTGTGTGGTCGAAGATGATCTGAACTGGTATGTTAATGGAAAAAGAGAGTACAGGGTTTCTACCATTTATAGACTGATTTCTGATCCAAAGTTTGACAGAATTCCCTTGAGATGGAATATGGCTCCTAATGTGTTTATCAAAATTCTGAGTAGCTATTGGAGAACATATTGCCAACCTAAAATTCAGCTTCTTGCCTGGCTTTCTTTACACCGTGCAATTCCATCAAAATGTCATATCAAGAAGAGACTTTTTAATAGTAACCCTGATTTTGAAGTCACTTGTGACCTATGCAAGCAGGAGCCTGAGACAACTAATCATATTTTCTTCTGCTCTTCTCTGGTCCCTTTTTGGGATTGGCTTCAAGGGATCTCTTCTACTGCTGGGTATAGACTTATTCCTCAGAACACCGTCATTCAGTTTTTGGTTGGCAAAAATATCTTTGTTAACTCCTTGAAACAAATTGCCATGTGGAGTATTTGGAAGTATAGGAATGCTATTTCCATTGGTAAGAGAAAATTGGGAATATCAAGTTTGAAGTTGCTTTTCTTAGTTGAACTGACAAATGTGGCTATGTCTCATAGGTCAAGGAAAATGGATGCCTTTGATAGAAAGTGGCTTGGATTTGGTCAATATGTTGGCTCTTCATATTATTTCAAACCATATCATGGGAATTGTTCTTCTAATGATTTTCTTGAATACAGATTTGCTGAATATCTTAACAGGGATGAATAGTGGCCATCCTGAGCTGGATGACTTGACTCCTGATCAAGCGTGGTCTAGGTTGAATGAGATGGGCCTGAATTTACCCCCTAGAAACCTGATTGCTATTTCTGATAAGTTCAAAAGTGTCCTTCTAGATGGTTACCAGGCTTGGTGTCTCAACGTCCTGCTTTTCTCCTTCAGTCACTTCATGGCTAGAGACCAGTTCAATGCCTTTGCCAACATCTATTATTATTATCACCTGGGCAGCTTTGTAGCAGAAGGGCTATGTACTTTGGCAGAAATCAACTTTCCTCTGGCTGATTCTCACCCTTCATTCCTGGACTGGTATTCCTTGGAAAGATCTCCCTGCTCTTGTTCATAAAGGTGTTGACAATCAGCTTCAAGAATGTATCTGGTTCCAGGAGGAAGTGGAGGAGTTCTAAATGCTTGGCTTCAGGTTTCCAAGCATACAGTTACTTTTGGTTGTACAGGTTCTACAGGTTGGAAGGTAACACAATTTTGAGAGGTGATGGCCCTCTTGCTCACCTGCAAGGTTTGAGTATAAGCCATCCAATTTTGTTATCCAACGAGCTTTATGGCTGTCTTCTGCAAGTTTATGACAAATTTTCAGCAGCAAGAATGTTCTTCGGTTTATCTGTCACACAATCTTCTCTTTTGCTCTGTGGTAGTTCGGGCAGTTTCTTTGAGTTCCTTAAGTGCAGTCGTTTGTACAGTTGCAGTTTTTGGTTTGGTATAGTTATACTGGCAGTGGCAGTTGCAGTTACAGTAATATTTCTATGCTTTTAGTTCGAGATCTACATAAACAATCCTCACTTGTAAATATTTGGCTGATGGAATCCTTCCTAAGGCCTTTATGTACTTTCCTTATGTACTTTCTTTTTTGAGTAATTAAAATTTCCCTTTCTTCCCAAAAAAAAAAAAAAAAAAAAAAAAAATTAAACCCTTGAAAACACCCTTCCTTGTAGAAGATGAAAGCAAGCAAATACATGCTCTTTACGAAGCTCACATCCAATTTTCAAGATCATAGCATTTTGGAGCCTACACCTATGACAAACAAGGTGTTGTGCACGGAGGGTTGCCCTTTGTGGCACAGAGAGTGTGTTTTCATGTTCTTGTTTCGTTGTCTCGAATGTTAATTCATACAACTAAACATGTGGCGTGTTTGGTGTTTTTGTTTGTGTTATTTGTTTCTTTTTTAATTGCCGAACCGTCCGAGTGGAATTGCTTGGAGAAATGCTTATCTTTCACCCAAAACTACCCGTTAAAAAGTCTTTTATGAGCTCCTTTTCCTGGTCCATGCCGAGACAAACATGATATGCATAAATGAAGTAACTCAATAGTAAAACATCTTTGAGTTCAATGGTAACTCAATAGTAGTTCAATGGTAAAACAATAGTAACTCAATAGTAGTTCAATGGTAAAACAAGCGTAACTCAATAGTAAAACATCTTTGAGTTCAATGGTAAGTCAATAGTAGTTCAATGGTAAAACAATAGTAACTCAATAGTAGTTCAATGGTTCATATACAACTTTTAACCTCAGCAGCCGATGACTTCATACTTTTAAACCATTTGTTTTTTGTTACTAGACAAATATGTCTATAGCATTGTGGAAGGCGTAAATTAAGCACCTCACGATAGGAAACAAGGCAGTGCCTAACTTGATGGTAGGCATGTAACCGCACTCTGATTATCGTTCCTTTTGACAAGTTAGGTGCTTTGTGCTAAAGCTAGAAAGAATGGTGAGAGCCATCTCATTCTTGCCACCGATTGCTACTAAGTTACTAGCTCCCTAGGTTAAGTTGGCGCTTCATGTTAAATTGGGAGTCGTTAAACTAGGTGCTAGAGCATGGGTATTTCATTTGATTACTTATTCTGTTATGTATTTAACGTTCTGGATCTCGGAAGAGGAAGCGGGGTTAACATGCTATCAAAATTGACTTGAAATCGTAAATGTGAATTTTATATCAAAGATAAGTTTCGAGGTTGAAAGGCATATCTATAGTCCGTGTTGCTTATCACAAGGCTTGAGTCAATGTTACGTCGTGGCTAAAACACTGTTTGCAAAACTGTTAATGATAAAGCATTCGTGATCAATCAAATCTATACATGTAACTAGTACAAGGAAGGTTTTTGAACACATTAAAAATGTTTTGGCCATGGACCAGTGTTAAATGAATAGTGAGTGTGGAAATGATTAAACAACATTTGAAACAAAACCATTACAATCCATAGCAAAATAACAATTTTAAACCCTTTCAAAGGCAACAATTTGTCGTGCATGGTTGAGCTCAAACGAGCATCTTCCATGGCTCTTGACTATGCTTTGTCACAATGACAAGGGATCTGTGTCCATTGCCGCCAATGCCCCTCCTAATGGGGTGCCTATATAGAAATTCAGCAAGCAATGCTCCCACCCATGTCACATTTAGCGTGTTGCATCCAGTGTCAAGATCACCAAGCATTCTTAACTCTTCTGTCATGTTGTCCTTCCTACATCTCTCGCAAACACTATCCACCACTGCCTTCTTACAAGCATTGCACATTTTTACGATCTTGTTATTACCAGATGTATTCAATTTAAGTGTCCCAGAGACTTGGACGTTCAAAATTATGTGATTAGTTGAACCCCGTAACAAAAAGGACGCAAGAAACAAGAAGATAAGAATTTAGGCTTAGTAGTGAAACATATACCTTGTGCTCGTTGGGAACATGTGTTGCAAAAACTTCATTTCTAAGTGTCGTGAGTACTCCACCATTTGGAAACTAGCTCACCACTGCCTCATCCACAATCTTAAATGCCATTGTAGCCTCTGCAGATGTTTATGTAGTGTGGCCACGGAATGTACTAACCTTCAAAGTCTTGAATAGAACAAAAGACTTAGTTCCAGAAACAAACAAACATTTTAGCTTCTCAAAAACAGCACCTTGGTCAGGCCAAAACTTCAATTCCGCAACATCCTTTACACCACAACCATCTGCAACTTGCAAACAGAAGAACATTCTACGTTCATTAACACCGACAATGACAACTAACAGATTAACGTGTATAAGTCAATCATAGGTTTTGCCTAAAAGTGACCAAAGGCTTCAATGGATTTCACTTCGGTATTCTTCAGGATTTTAGTGTTGACACAATCTCCAAACTCATACAAAGAGTTCCGCTTCCTCACGTCAAAATTACGTATGGAGCCCTAGTCGGGTCTCAAAACACTTCGCAATTCAACACCCCGTTCCTCATCGTTGTTACTGTGATTGTGTGCATTGCATATGCATCTACCACATCCACATTCAGCGCCCTATAAGTACTAGATGTTCCTCGTAACAAATTGCAATACTGGATCAAAACAAGAACATGTCCGGAGTTTTGAAGTGCCTTTGACATCTTCGAAGTACGCACGCCAGACAAACCTCATCTGCCACAGCTTGCTGCTACTAGATGATGCCATCTACACTGTCGTAACACTTAATGAATTCTCAAACTGACAAGGAGAATTAATACAGCTCTTCTTAATGAAAACAGAACATGTAGAACCTCAACATATTCACCACTTATATACTCAATTCAAAAAAGGCTTAAAAATGCGAAAAAGGCCAAAAAAAGCCTTTTGTGTAGTATTGTATGCATCGCTTAAACTCGACTTATGTTGCATGCAATATGAAACTGAATGCTTCTGGCTTGAGATGTTACTGGTTGCAGATATTTTGGTTGGAGATATTCTGGTTTTAGCAATTGCATATAAGGACCACCGAACCAGGAGAAGGATCGCACTCAATGGGATTCTACCCTGTCCAAACTGCGAGGAGATGCGCTTTCCACGCTTGTTCGGTGGAACACAACACGACCTTGCAATGTATCGACGCTGGCTAGTGCTACGACGTTAAAATATACTTCCTTCCTTCCTTCCTTACTTCCTTCCTCTCTTCTTAGATTTATGTATTATATTGTTTTTTGTCATACATGAAGGCGACCACAATTTATCAGTCATGCAAACATTTACTTTCAAGTCTTTTGGCTTTGTGTGACAGTAAAATAAAGATCTTCACAACGGAGACTATTGGAGTTGTTCTACTGTATATGAAAAGGATGTGGATAAGACGTAATAAAGTCAAGTACATCATAATTTACCATGCTACCATATGGAAACAGAAGATTATAACTTGCAAATTTTTGTATTATCATCATCTTTCATAATGTCATTAAGCATGTTCTTCTTAGCAATGGGATTTTGTAAATGTGTTATACATGCCGAACAAATCTAAGAAACTAGATGCAAGAATAAATGTAAGAAACTAGAAGTAGGGAAACATACATTTACTTTACCGTCTAAAGGAACTTATGTGAATGCCCCTATAAGAACAAAAAAGAAGAAGATTGTAAGTTGCAAATTTATTGTTTGTGGATTCTTATCTTCCATATAATGTCATCAAGCATATCTTTTTTAGCTAATTTTAGGATTGTCAAAACCATAAAATCCATTAAATTAATTTTGGGACTTTGTGTTGGCATAAAAGCCATTAAATTAATTTTAAAACCTGTGACTGTGGTAGATAGATAAAGCTCGAAAGTAAATCTCACAACAAAATTACAGTGGTAATTGGCAAAGAAGAATGTCCATGTCGTGATGCCAGCTCCAACGCTTGTGAGGTTAGAATATCTACTTTCAACATGCTAAATAGCATCTCTTCAGTCTTATTCAATCTATGCTGTTGTTCCCACTTTCTCCCACCATGAACTAAGAGAAATTTCTTAAGATCTCAAGAAAGCAATGGGCGTAGACTCAACTTACAGGTTTCCAACTTATGCCCAACAACGCTGGGCACTGTAACTAGTCTTAGTATACTTACCTGCTCCAACCGCTCTGCTCCAATGAATGACCCAATTGATGGAGTCTTTGCCAAGCAAATACAAAACTTGAAGCTTCTGGAAAAGGCAACAGAATGGATAAGAAAATAGGAATTCCCGATTCTTTAAGCTTGTAGCTTCTGTATATTGCAAAACCAGAGATTGCACAGGATTTAGGGTGTTGGGGTTCTACCCTGCTCCAGCGATTCTTGATGCTTGTGATGATGGATCAACATGCTCCTACGACTTGCCCAAATATGAATCACCACTGATTTACCGTAATAGCGGAGGAGAATTTGCCACCATATCCAATTACCCCGAACAGAATCGAGCCCATTCTGTTTCTTCTAATATTTCCCACCAGTGTCGTTGCGCGCTACAGGAGGAAGGGGGTATTAGCATCAGCCATAGAGTCAGAGAGCTATTTTTGGTGATTTTTGAGTTAAAATGGTGTTCTGCAGTTAATAGCAACAGATGTGCATCATATAATTCTCTGCTGCTAATTATGTCGCTAGGGATGACTCTATGGATGATGTTAGTTCATCTAACCAAACTGACTCTATTGGTGACTCTATTGCCGACGCTAGTGCTAATGTTATATCTAAGGCTGGGTGACGCTAATGCTAACTCGTAGATTGACTCTATATATGACTCTAATGATGACCTTTAATTCAGCCCCTATGCTTGATGCTAACAACGACTATACATCTGACATTCATTGATCCTAAGTTTGACTATATTATTCACTCTATATTTGATGCTACTATTGACTCTACATTTCACTTTACATTTCATGGTACCATTGATTCATTCTTCAATTAATCTTTATATTGAAGGATGTCACATCATGAATACACCACTTTATTATACATATCACATGGAAGCCAATGCACTACCTAGGCGCGATCATTCTGATTCTGTGTTAGGAGCTACTTTACATGTGATTATCCATTACATATGGCAGGTTTAACGTCTCTACCACAAGACCAGTTGATCATACTTAAACCCATGACCTCGGGGCAATGAAATTTTAAGGTCTGATAACAGGACCGGTTGATCATACTT